>JANHFT010003465.1:102998-115828 GCA_032467955.1 Pseudoxenodon macrops
AGCCTTGACTATGTTTTGTTGGCAGGGGGAGATCTCTGCTTTTTAGTATGCTGTCTAGATTTGCCATAGCTTGCTTCCCTTACTTGCAATCATTTAGACACAAAGAATATATGTCACTATGGGGACAATATGTGACTTTTCTCCAATCCTATCTCCCATGTCAATTACCCAGGGAGTAATCCTATGCTAAAGCAGTTTTCAAAGCAGTAGAAATACTGAAGTAGAGTGAACTGGCAATTTATGACATTGCAATTACAGTCTATCCTCATTCTGTAAATGTTGTCACCTACTACATAGCTGCTTAGCTTCAAAGAGCCCATTGGCAATTCCACCAAACAGAGGGGCATAATTGGTATTTGATATCAGTAATAAGTGATTTTTTTTGTTTGTCAATGAGTTTTGGAGTCCATGCAGGAGTGGGTTCTAACTTACCTCGCTGCTGGTTCGCTGCCTCCCGTGCCGCGTGGGTGCGCTTCATGGGCACACCTCATGCGCACACACATGCGCAGTAGAAAAAACCAAAACAAATCCCCCCAAAAAGGCCAAAAACAAGATGGAGATGCATGCACAGTGCCAGAAACTCGGCTTCTGCGCATGCGCAGAAGAAGAAAAAATTTAAAAAATGTTTTTAAAAAAATCAAACAAAATGGCGGCACCCATGGAACAGAACCGGCTCTGTGACCAGTGGCCTACTACCTACTCGGTAGAACTGGTCCGAACCAGTAGGAACCCACCTCTGGGTCCCTGCCATGGCATCTTAAGAGATTTAGCATCTGTCAAATTAGATGTGTTATTTCTATTTTCTCTGAAAAAGAAATAAGATGGCTTTTCTGGAACTTGCCAGCTCTAGGTACATGCCTCCAAGGGTTCTTCTTTTAAAATAAGTTTTTGGCCAGAAAGTTCATGAAACAAACATTCCCAATACCTCTACTTGTCTAAGTCTATCAAATGTGGGCTGTAGAAATCCAGATGGTCAAACAAAGAGATACTGAAACCTTTAACTCTTTCCTGTCTTCTTCTAGTCATCCAGATGTTGGTAGCTCTGATATGATAATCTTAATCCCATCCATTTTTCCAACCAGAAAAAGTGAGAGTTGTGTGAAGGTGGCTTTATTAGGAGCCACAAAAAAGATATTTAATGAGAAGAAATAAAGAGGAAACAGATGGGTCAAAAAAAAGTTCAACAGCAGCCATGACATGACATGTTGCATATACCACAACCAGCAGGTATATGCAACATGCCATGGCTGTTGGTACCTTTTGCCTCTTTTTCAACAACTTTCCGCAAATTCTTGTTTTTTCTTTTAACTGATTGCTAGACATTGTTTAAAGGAAGAAATGAGTATCATTAGTGTCATTTTCTTTAAACCTAAGATCTTTCTCTAATAGACCATCTGCACTTTTATTCAATTTCTTTTTGAAGTTCATCTTGAAGGAAACTTACAATACTGATAAGGGTAGATCGGTGTGCCTGTGTCTGTATACAGTATATGAATTATGTGTTTGTGTCAGGGGTGAAATCCAGCAAGTTCTGACAGGTTCTGGAGAACCGGTAGCGGAAATTTTGAGTAATTTTGCTATATCCTTCCCCCAGGAGTGGGGTGGGAATGGAGATTTTGCAGTATCCTTCCCCTGCCACACCCACCAAGTCACGCCCACATAACCAGTAGTAAAAAAAATTGGATTTCACCACTGGGGGTATGTGAATAATACATTCAGCTGACAATTATTTGGAAAAGCAAAAATATTGAAGATGCCAGGTTCATGCAGTCCTTGCTGTCAATTACTTACATTTTTTCTCAGTAGATGTTAAAGTAACCTATTATACAATGGAATGCATTTAAATTTTGTACATCATATCCCTAATAATGCTTCCCTTGCAAAGTTTTATAGGGATTTAGCTAAAAACAACAAAGAGCAATATAGTGATATTTTAAAAGACAACAAAAATTTGTGTTGTGAAATTTTGGGGCAATTGAGATTTCAGGGTTTACACTAATTAAAGTTATCTTACAGAAATAGCCAAGAGCATAACTGAGGAGGAAAATGGAAAGAAGTAAGGGAGAAAAAAATATTCAAGTAAGTTGACATTGTTAATAGGAAATCTGAATATCCAAATCAAATAGGATTGATTTGAGATTTAATTATACTTTGTATAGACGCAATAAAATAAAATTGCATTATTTATATCCAGGTTTTTCTCTAGGAATCTGAGGTGGTACACATCCCATAGTTTTTCCCCAAAACAATAACCCTGAGCTTAGAAAAGTTGTGATTTATCAGTCCAATCTACAATATACTGGGTCTCATAATTGATTGAATGCTTGTAGATTGCTAACACTCTTTTTGGGTCAAGAAAATAAGTTTCCTGTTCTTCTTTCATACATCCTGCTCCTCATTTACGTATCTGTGTGTGTATACATGCATACCTGTACATACTTATGTGGGTGCTGACTTATTTTCACTGGATGATCAAAGGGGTAAGGATCCCGCCATCTGGTAAAAGCAAGGGCAGCTTATTAGAACTACCTTGCTCTCCTCTGCAATTGAATCACCTGTTAGAGGCATGTTTAAATAATCCTTCACATTTGCTTAGACATTACATGTGCATGCAGGACAACAATTATTTACAAAATAAATGCTGTATCTGGTCATAGTAAGATCTTTTTAAAAGAGTTCTTAGGAGAGTGTTTGAGAATAAAAAGTGAAAATTACATACAAGAGTTTAATAGTAACAAAAATTAAACAAAAATTAAATTAAGTTTTTTGAACTGGAGTTATATAGTAAGGCTTAAGAAGATAGTTCTGTTCATCTTTTTCAGCGCTGAAGATTATTTGGTTCTAAATGCTTATGAAATCAAAAGTGTGAATTCACATTTATGAAATTAGTTTATGCGAAACTAAAATATTGTGATTGTGAAATGATTTTTGAACAAAGACAGTGACTTTTTTAAAAACCCTGAATAATTGATTCTGAGACCTAATCAATGAATGAATCTAGAAGAGGAATTAGAAAGCTGTGATCAGATTTGACCATTTAAAGTTATGTTTAAGATTTGATGCTGAATGTAGCCAAAACTGTCTTGAGAGGTATAAATCCCCTAGAAGTGGAATTTTTTTTAGAATATAGGTGGGAAGAACTATTGTAGGAAGTGGGTGAAATATATTTGATGGCAGCTACTGTAAGTGTGTATGTTGTTAAATTGTTTATGGATATGAATGTGGAAAGGAAACCAGAAGTGATACAGATGGAAAACAGTGAAGAATGAGATGGAATGGAGTGTTTATCAGACTAGCTATGTGGAAGAAGCCTACTGCATACTACTGCCAATCTACTAATAAGTGGATGATAGGCTAGGGTTAGTTCCAAACCAAGTTAAATCTGTTTTATTTCAGTGTGCTTTGGGTACTGTGTTTTATTTTTTATTTTTTGTAGTTAGGCTTTGTTTTAGTTATTTGATTTCAAAGTTATTTATTAAGTTTTTCTTTGATGTTGCACAGTCTTCAGGGTCCTTTGGGATGGACAGGTTTATTAGTATTTTAAAACAAACAAATAAGACTCTGCCATCTAGTATAGATAACTAGAGAAAATCTGCTAAGGGTCTTCCCATATCATAGTATAAGGGGTCTGACGCAGATAATGGGCCTTTTTGATTGGTTTTTTCATTCTATGGAACACCTATCTCCTGGAAGTCTGATGGCCCCAGTCCTCTTTGTTTTCTAGAAGGAAATTAAATCTGTATCCTTTCAATGAGCTTTTGGTTGTTAGTGATTTTGTGTGACTATTGTAGATAGTTTACTATGACTACTATTAATATTGAAGTGTTGTTTGCCAAAATAATCTGTACATATTGGAGCAGATTGTAAATACTGATTATTAAAGAAATAAAGAACTAAGTATTTAAATATGGGGGAAATGTTCAGGGGATCTTCTCATTAAATCATGCATGCAGCACTTCTTACTTTTTTGCAGTGATCTGAAATATGTGCAAGGATTACCTACTGTATTGGGTGAAAAATAGAACTCTGACAGGTAGTCAAGAAAGTATTTGCCTTGAAGAAGTAGGTGGCTTTCAACAGGGCCATTTCATGTTAGACTTTGGTCAGTATATCTTGTTCTTCACATCTATTGTCCCAGATCCTTTCTATTGTACCCAGCTTCTATGCCAGTATCTACAGCTTCTTTTTCCACTGCATCTGTGCCACTACACTATGATTTCCCCTTGTCTTGTCATTCTTCTGTTTTCCTACCCATTGATGTAACATCTACCTTCTCTACTCTTCAAGCTTTCCACTTTTCTTTCCCACCCCATTTCTTTCTTTAATGTTTCATTCATCTTATTATTCCATGATTTTCCTTCCATATGACTTCTGGTTCCCATTCTATCCTCCTATTTTCCATCACTCTTCCAGCCATCAAAGCTGGTTTCTTCTCGGGATGTCCTCCCATGTTTTAAACAAATGGCCTTTGAATCTACATGTGTGTGTGTGTGTGTGTGTGTGTGTGTGTGTTTTACCTTGTATTTTTTAATTTATGGTTTGTGTTTGTGTGAATGTATGCATCTGCATTTCATTCTCTGTGATTTTTTAGTCCTAAAATACATGGATGTTAGGTATTTTTCTACATATGTATATATGTTTCAGTATTTGTATGCAGCTATTTTTATGTGTGTGTGTTCCTTTGTATTTTATTATTTTGATGTATCTGTATAAATGTGTGTGTCTTTGTATGAGGAGATTGTTTCTTTGTTGGTTTAAGGCAGATATACATGTGTTACTTTGTATTTCTATCACTTTATTTAATTTATATCTTCTCCTTCTTCCAAAACACATTGTTTCTCCACTATCTTTTCTCTCTCTCACAATATTCTTGAGAAACAGAGTCTGGTGGTGGTGGTGGTTAACAACTTCTAAATTGCATTTTGCATGTTTAATTTTCACATGAATCAGGCAACCGGACAGCAGACAGAGATGCTCCAACAGAATGAAGCATCTGCATTAACATTTCTTTACAATTCTTGTTCCATCATTTCCCTCAACTGATGGGATTAGTATGTGCGGACAGTGTGTATGGGATTATATGGGCATGGATTCTGTTATTGCAATTACATAAAAAACTAAGTTTGGTTAATTTTAGTCTTGGTTATTGAATTAAAACCAGTTAGCATATTTTTCACATAGAACAGAATGAAAAGGCTGATCAAAAAAGATAAGAGCTCCGTTTATCTTGAAATAAAAACTCTTCTTGTCCTATGTTTATATTGCTAAAAATGGATATACATTTAATAATCTGAAACCCTTTGATTTTTATGGAGCACAGGAACATTACAAATTCCAGGCCTCTTTCAGAACATCAGGAAGTGTTACAAAAACTGTGAAGAATTTGTTCAGCTGGACTTGCTATAATTGAGTTTAACAAGTCACACTGCTTTTCAAGTCAAACTTAGACTCAAGTATTAATGAAGAAGGGTACCTTTGATAAAAATGTCCCTGACTAAATCATGGCATATATACAGCACATTATGCTTCTCTAAAATTACACTTCCTATAATAATTATGTGAGCAAAAATTCACTAGGTGCACAATCTATTCAATCTTTTCCAACAGACGCTCTTGGTGTATTTTAATCATTTCATTACTGTATTGTGTTAAACTATTTTATATAATAAAAAGAATAGATACATACAATATTAGCAATATAATTTTCTTTCAAAATTATTTATCATAATAATTTAAAAGGGAGGAATGAGAAGGAAAACTTGAGAATAATTCCCACAAAATTTGGCTCCCTTAATGTCTTAACAAGAAGCTTAATGTCAAAAAACGCAAAACTCTTAATTGCAATGTTGGCAAATATTACATATTGAATCAGTAATTTGTTGCTGCTAATCAGACAGATTTCTCCTTCCACTGTTGCATGGTAATGCTTTTAGCTCGTCCCATACCTGAAAAGTCCATAATTCTTGCTGTTTTCCTAGATTCAAAACACAAGGGATATAGACAGGAAGTAAATATGCACTTTTAAACATTTCCTGAGGTGTTCAGTGTATACAAAATGTTTTTATTTGATTTTTTAATGACTTTCTGATGATTTACCAGAAAACGGCATTGAATCTTATTATTCCATAAATTGCATAAATAACCAGTCTCAGTTTAATTAATTTTCTTCAACTTTCTGTAAAAAAAAGAGTTAGAACATAGAAATATATGTGGTGACATGCTGGGCGAGGATGCTGGCCCATGGAGACCAGTGGTCTGTTATCACAATGGCCAACCAATTGTACAAAACCACCAGCAAATGGACATACTGCCCTAAAACTATTAGCCACTGTTCCCCATGACTTCCATGAAATTGTCAAATCTTTTTTTGAAGCTAGCCAAGTTGGTACCCATCACCACATTTTCATGGATGCAAATTTCAAGTTTAACTATATGTTATGTAAAATGTGTTCTTTTCTCTGCCTTTATTCTTACTAGCTTAGGAGCCACCGTGGATTTCTCCAATTCCTCTAATAACAATGGGACTTTAGAAATAGCGATAGCATTTTCTGGGTCAAACACAATATATATTGATATATAAATTTAATAAACTTCTAAGAGTGTTTTTATATGTAAACCAATTACATGTTAAAAGTAACTTTTTCAGAATTGAATTGCTTCAAAGTAATGATACTGTGAGGGGCCTAACTTATGTAAATATGGATTTACTTATCAATTTTATGTTGCAATTATCTCATGAGAAACCAGGTCAGAACTATACATGTGATCTAATATTTTTCATTTCTACCTTGTAGAATTAAGTACTAGTATTAAAACTGTTATCCAGACAAATACCAATCTTAATCAGAGGCGATGTTCAGCTGGTTTGCACTGGTTCATGCGAACCAGTGGCAGAAATTTTGCCAAGGTCGCTGAACCAGTAGTGATGGCCGGCTGGCCACACCGGTCCCATGGTTGCTGCTCACTCACCAAAAAGTACCAGAGGTCACGGAAATGCTGTTGCCATCGCCACCATGTTCTTCATGCACGCACACCGCATCCCATTGGACTTGCAAGGCAATGGGATGCACATGCGCAAAGAACATGGTGGCGATGGCAGCAGCATTTCCATGACCTCCGGTACTTTTTGGCAGCCTGCGGCCATCCACCACCTCTTTCAGAGCTGCTTTGCAGATGCGGTGGCTGGCTGGGGGCCGCCAAAAACTCCGATCACCTTGCCTTCTGGACTCTGGACCAGCCATCGAGGAATGTAAGCAGCCCAAACAACGAGGCGGTGGCGGGGGAGGAAGTGGGGCTAGGGCCGGGGCTGCTAAAGGAGGGGAAACAGGGCTGACTGGAGAAGGGAGGGTGGGGGTAGATAGGTGGAAATTCCTAAAAATTTCCTACCTTTTCCTGTGGGCGTAGCTAGGTAGGGAGGTATCATGTGACTGAGTGGGCATGGGCGTGAATCATGTCAAGTTGGGCATGCCCACTCAGTCACATGCCCTACTTGACATTATTCCAACCCATGCCCACTCAGTCACCTAGCCACGCCCACCAAACCCATAGCAAAATTTTTTGAAACCCACCACTGATCTTAATATTTGCCAGAATTCAAAGGAGTTAAATAACAATTCTAGAAATGAACAAAACAGAACCTGAATTGTGGAGTACTTTATTTTAACCACTGACCAAATTAGAATAAACAGCCAATGACAGAAAGTATGAAAAATTAAACCTTTTGCTGCATGGGGATCTAACTTGGAAAATGCAAGCCTTGAAGAATGCCTTTGTCAAATAAATGTATTTAATATTTAATATTTATATACAATTGTTTAAATAGTATAATAAAATGTTGATTCTTTGGTATGCTCTGGCCTTGGTTGTTTGAAGATGTTTCATTACCAAACTAGGTAACATCATCAATGCTTGTGAGTTTGGGATGTGCTCCCTGTTTATATACAATAGATTGCCCTGCCACTGTTGATGGGTTTATAATTTTCTTCTTGGAAATTCCTTGATTAGGATACTCTAGAATAGCCTGGAAGATTGGCATTCAAACAAATTAGCCATCAATACACTCATAGAGACAAATTACATTGACACACCATTCAAAGGAGACAATAAAAAAAAACTAACCCTAAGCACAAAAAGACCAGAATACATCCTCTGCAGCAGCCAACACCCAGACATGCAGAGATTAATATCAGAAAACCATCAAGCAGGAAACAATACCTGAATCAAGGAACTACCGGGGAGCAAACCTTACACTCACTCATCCCTTATGATATTACCTACTTGGATATGGATATGGATAATGAAACATCTGCAAGCAAACAATCAAAGAGCACCAAGAAATCCACAATTCAATTGTGAACAGCATATATTGTCCTCTATTGGAATCAATCTTGGAGTTTAATTCATCTTGTTACATTTATCTTACACCAAATATTCAGAAAAAATCTGTGTTTCATTTGTATCAGTTCATAACATAACAATTTAACAACTTAGAAAACTTCCTAAGAAGTCTAATACCAAGATAAAGGAATATTTATTTATTTGTCAAGCATGTATAAGATAACAGATATAAGTATAAACACGATTATGAATACAGGAAATGGATACAGATAAATGGGACAGTAGGACAGGGACGGTAGGCATGTTGATGCATTTATGAACACCCCTTACAGACCTCTTAGGAATGGGGTGAGGTCAACAGTAGACAGTCTAAGGTTAATGTTATGGGGGTTAGGGGGGATGAAACCACAGAGTCAGGTAGTGCATTCCAGGCATTGACCACTCTGTTGCTGACGTCATATTTTCTACAATTGAATTTGGAGCGATTTACCTTAAGTTTGTATCAATTGTGTGCTCTTGTATTGTTGCAGTTGAAGCTGAAGTAGTCATGGACAGGTAGGACGTTGTAATCTACTGTCCAGATCTTTATACTTGCTTATACATTACCCAGAGGTATCAATGTGATTTATACCATTTCTAAAGCTATCAAGCTAAGTTCACATAATAATATTAGATTATGAAAACAAAGTTATTTATTTATTTATTAAATTTGTTTGCCACCCATCTCACTGCAAGGTTATGCTTTGTCTATAAAGAAAGGAAGAATGTGATATATTTCACCAATATAACATTTTCTACCACTATTCATCCAATAGTCAAAATATTGTATTCTTTTAATTTATATTTCATATTTCTTAACTGCCCATCTAACTCAAAGAGGGCCTTTTGCTAGATGTTTCTCTGTGTTCCTCTAAGGCCTCTTATAAGATTACTTTTGATTTTACTTGTCAAAATATATTTAAAAATTGCAAAGGGAACCAAAGAATGGAAAATGCTTGCTTAACAATCAAGTTTCAGAAGATTTTAATGTCTAAAATACACTAAACATCTGCTGAGCTAGACAACTTAAGTAATATGTAGAATAAAGGTCAAGGTGAACTAATCAAGTTCAGAATATATGCCAGGTTTATATTTTACTGGAAGTTTAATAATAATAGGAGCTTTATAATCTGCAAACTTTTCATTCTTGCAACTAAGAAATAACAGAAGAAAGGAAGAAGGTCCTTTATAGGTCAAAATTTAGTTGGCCAAAAGATGATAAATAAGTTACCTTTACTACCATCTAGAAGTAGTTCAAATTTCTGAAGCCAAGATAATAGCAACAACTGTAGGTGGTTCTTTCCTCATTCACTCCTTCTTTTATCCTGCACTGTTCCTCCAGTCTGGATCTTGGGCTTTGTTTTTCTTAATTGAGGGCACAAGGAGTAAAGCAAGGGGAAAACCAACATGCTTCTACATCTGCAGGCCTTCTTCATTAAAAGAATGGACATTGGCATGATGATGATGATTAATTGAATATTAATAGTTATAGAAGAAATTGTCAAATTCCATGGTGCTAATAACAACCATATAATGTAACACTGAAAGCCAGTTTGATGTAGTGGTTAAGGCACCAGGGTAGAAACCAGGTGACCATGAGTTTTAGTCCCACTTTAAGGCCAGCTGGCTGACTTTCAGCCAACCACTCCCTCTCAGCCCTTGCAAGAAGTCAATGGCAAACCATTTCTGAAATCTTGCCAAAAAAACTGCGGGGATTTGTTCAGGCCAGCACTAGAAGTCAATATTGACTTGAAAGGGGATTTAAAAAGCTAAGGAGTAGTGTTGGAGAAAGGTCACTTTATGACTTCTTCTTTTTAATACTTTGTTGGCATGTAGGGTAAGAATACGAAGAGGAATTCCATCCACGGCTTTATGTTTGTTTTCTCTTCCACCAAACCCAGCCTTTATTTCACATAGTTAACAAGCTTATATAATGTGTTTATATGTAAGTTTTAATTTTACTTACTAAACAATCTTGCTTTTTATTGTAGTTTTGGCTTTTGCCAATTTTTGCAGAACCTAGATGTGTCATATGGATCTGAATTTAAAACACTGTTCTCTGTGGGTTAATAATGATAGGAAGCTATCATAACCAGATGAAATTAGGCTTTTTTAAATACTTAGTTGAACTGAAACTATATAGCTAAGCTAAAACTGAAAGAGCTGAAGCGGATTCTGTATGGCAAAGTAGAACAGGAAGTTCAGAGTATAATATCATTTGTTTTTCATTTCATCTATAAACTCCCTTTTAACGACCATGTAGTCCCTTAATTTAGGGTAGAATTAGGGTGACTGGATGGAGCTGAGCAGTTACTGACCGGATGCCCTTCCTCACACCACGTGGAGTTTGCAGCAGATATTTTCTCTTTGAACCCTGAGAGAGAAACAACTGCTGCTACCTAGAACTGAACTCAACTTTCCAAGTGGGAGGAGAGCATATTCACCACTAGGCCACCACAGTACTTATTTTTCATTTCATCTATGAATATGATTAATTAGCGCTTTTTTCCCTGACGTTTGTCAGACAGTTTTCAACCTTCAGCAAAGCTAGGGAAAAAAATTCTAGTGACATTTCCTCTACAGGCAATATTATACTCAATTTCCTAGTAAATTCCACTCAATGATAGATCACTATGGGAGATGCATGTAAAGAAATGCAACAACAAATCCTTTTATACGCACTCACCCACATTGAGCAATATTATAAAAAATGAAACTAAGGCAACAAAATTTATTATGTCTCAGTTAGGACAAGAAAAGAGGAACACAGCTGTACAACCGGACTGTAATGAAATATAAAATTGATGATTTTGTTATATATATATATCCAATAGAAAAGAATATGCTAAACATCAACATTTTTAATGCTCTTCTAATAGGAAGTTGGAGTAGAAGCTATGAGCAGACACAATACTACTAAAACAATTTTTAAAAGACCAAAATAGTCTTTTTCATTTTGTGTGAAATGAATTCTGAAATAACAATTGATTGGTCTGGTCTGGTGATAGAGCTAAAACTTAGATAGCTGCTATGTTTTGAGATCTTTAAACTCAAAACAGTATTCAAATTAAAAAGCATTTGTTTGTGAGTAATATCAGTATGAAGAACTGCCATTCAAGTGTACACTAAAGAAGCAATAGGAGATATGAAAGTATAAAATTCCCTTAAACCTAATCAGCATTAGAGGATATACTGTAAACATTCTGTTACATCGAGTCATTCATTGTATATATGGCATCAACTAATGTAGAATATATCAAGACGGTGATTCAATAACTTTGTGAAGTCATTCCAAGTAATGAAATAAAAGCATACTTGCCTGATTTCCTAGGGTGAAAAAAACTTTAGAGTCAAGACAGACCAGAAGTTTGGAAACGAAACAACTGGAGGGAAAATTCAGCATATTCTTCTTAACATTTATAGATTTGCTTTTATTTGTTGTTGGGGTATATTCCCCAAAAATGTGTCTGTTTTCTTTGAGACATCTTTCAAAGGCCTGGGGAGAGAGGAGGAATTTTGGACAGAAATACATAAAACAAGAGAAAAGGGAGACTAAAAAGGCTAAACATGCATTTTGGACCAAGATCAAGAAAGTACTTCCTGAAATACTGAACTCTCACTGTTCCTAGATATTAAGGCCCTCAGGTACAGTAGGCTACCCTGATCTGAAGAATAGATGGCTAGAGGTATTATCAACAGAAAACTGTCTTGTGATGCAAAGCATCAGTGGTGGCAGAATTAGTTCAGGTTTCTCTTTGTTCTTGTGCTCCTTGCACTCTCTGAATCCGGTGTCCAACCTTCAGCTTTTGTGCCACATGCAGCCCTGGACTGCTAGAAATGCAGCCCCACAAAACCCCACAAAATAAAGGAAGTTTATTATTTATATACATTAACTATAGTATGTTGTATATTTTATATGGGCCCCAACTCAATTCTTCTTCACACAATGCAGCCCACGCAAGCCAAACATTGGACATGCCAGATTTAAATGCATATTACAAGTTTGTTGATACAACATTAGTTTCCATGATGTACAGTACATCAATCGAAATGTATACAGAGTAGGTTTGCATGTTGTTGTTTTTTTGACTTTTGAAAGCTGCTTCATGATAGTTATCAAAATCTGTCTAAAACCACAGTAGAATAGAATTTCTTTCATACAAGGTTTTACTGTAAAGTCTATTTTCTCCCTTATAGTCAGGTTTTCCCCATCTTTCTAAAAATAAACTGCTTATATACCATATTTTTGGACTATAAGATGTACCGGTGTATAAGACGCACCAAAATTGCAAAGAGGTAAGTAAGAAAAAAAGGTTTTGTACTCCCAGCCCCAGGAGCTGTCTGCAAGCCTCCTAAACCCTCTGTGCACCCTGTTTTTTGCAAAAACAGGCCCGTTTTTCACCCGTTTTTGCGGGGAAAAACAGGGTGCACAGAGGGTGTGGGAGGTCTGCAGA
>JANHFT010003466.1:4948-18384 GCA_032467955.1 Pseudoxenodon macrops
AGCCTCCACTCCCCTAATCATCTTTGTTGCTCTTCTCTGCACTCTTTCTAGAGTCTCAAGGTCCTTTTTACATCTAGTACTTCTTGGCTGGACTATCAGGCTCAGACTAACAGGTTTACTGAAAAAAATAAACATTGACCAACCACAGGACTAATATAATTTGTAGTGCATGGGGTTGGATGTGCGTGAGCTGGGCAGCTACAACATTCACTCTCTTCTAAAACTGAACATAACCATTTGGTAGGAATCATATTCCGGATTGAAAAATCATGGGCATATAGGATCATTCTAAATGATTGAATTGAAATATATTCTCACTCTTTTGATCTCTTTCCCAGTAAAATTTTGATTTGCCTCATTTATCCTTCTTCAGGGAAACCCATAAGACCTATTTGGTTCCTCTTGGAGAAGGGTGTTCTTTGACAAGAAGACAGAACTGCTGGCAAATGGTATTTTTATTTGCAGGTCATTCAGTTTTATTTTTTTTTATATTTATGGATACTGGAGTTTGAGAGTGTTTACATTGATAGCTGTGCAGGGAATCTGACCATAGATGGCAAACAAACATTGTAAGTAAAGAAATGAATGAAGAAATACAATAATTTAACAATTAGGTAATCAGACTGAAACTTATTTTCTGTTCAACCTGTACTTATGATGGTCTACTCCCTTCAGGTATAGGAAAAACATTGACTGATCACCGATGTTGAAGAGTCAACCTACAGTTTTTTTCATTTGTTTCACAAAAGATCAATATCTTCTTCACCTCAAGAAGCAAAATGGCCCCTTTAGTCATGGTAATAGATATTGAACAAAAAATGGGGAGGTAGCCAAGTCCTGGTGGACTCTATCCTGGACTGTCTGATGGCTTGATCTCTCCCCCCAAAAGTATCAACTGAAATTGTCCATTTAGAAAAGAGCAGTTCTACTATAACAGAGATGTCAAACTCACGGCCCACGGGTTGGATGCGTCACACACCGACCACTGCCACAACCAGTTTAGTAAAGGGGGAAAAACTCCTGGTACATCACGTGATGCCGCCATGATGACATGAGTTTGACATCTCTGTACTATAACATGGTGCCCTTCCTATTTCCAACCCTCACAGGTACCCCCCAAAATACTGATCAACAGTATTAATGCTGTTAACAGATTAAATAGAACAAGGTTGGTATGTAGTTCATCCCATGCCAAGGCCTGAATCACCAAGGGATCAGATTAACTTCTTCTAGAGATCTTTGTGGTTACCATTTTACTATCTTATCCTCAACTTTTCCCAGGTTGAGGTTAGGGTTAGAGTGCAATAGCTATACAGCATTACTGGAATCACACAAATCTTTGCACCCCTCTTTTCCTCAATGAAGCATTGTCCACTGCCCAGATCCAGCCTATCCCTTTTTTTGGCAAGGATCAAATCCATAACCCAAAAAGTTCTTTTTCAAGAGGCAACTGGATTTTGTTTTTTCTTTGAAGAAAACTTCTCATCCAAGAAGCTTCTTCAGCTCTGAAGAAAGTCCAGTTGCCTCTTGAAAAAGAACCTTTGGGACAACCATGATCTGGATGACTGAGAATCTTCACAGGCTAGAAAAAAAAGTATTAGCATATACCAATTTTATATTCCCCCCCCCTAAATTTGAATGAAGAAAAGTCTACATTTCCTTTTGAAACACTGCCAATCTCTCAAACCTCTGATTAAGACTTAGCTGGTGAAAGGAACTAAATCTCCTTCTGGGTATAAATATTACTTTTATCATATATATATTTTTAATTATCATATGACCATCCTTCAAATATCATATAGATATGGCATATTTAAACTGTAATGGAAGTATCATCTAATGTATCGTTTATAACAGATTCTTTTTTTAAATATCACCAAGAATTCTACACAAAACACAACATAAAATTTGGCTGTTTGGAAGATGACATAAAAACTCATGTCTGTAAAAGGAGAAAATTATAACAAGCTTCCCAGTGCCTCAAAAGGTAATACAATAAATCATGTTGCATATAAAGTTCCATACAAAAAGAACAATGCCCAATAGTTTTCACTGATCCTGTTCCACAAGGGCAACCATTTTCATTATATGATACTTTACTGAATTCTCTACCAATATGGATAGAACGACAATAGTTGGGCCTTGGAAAAAAACCACTCCAATACTTGGACAGAGCTGGAGCCTTCTGTAATAGGCTGGTTGGGTGCACAGAAATTACATTTCCATGCTTTGATAGTCTAAATTAGCATTTGCTAGATCAATTTGCAGTTCTACATCTGTGATACATTACAAGAAGCCCTTTTACAGGGCATAATTCCAAGAAACTCTGATGACAGACCATATGACAGGGTGTTTTGTTTTTGTATGAACTATCTTTTGCCTAGCTGATTGGAAATTATTAGATAAAATTAATGGATATGGTTTTAAGCCAGTACTTATGAACAGAGTGTTTATCATATGTACAAAAAATGTGACTGCTTTTTTTTAGACATTCATCATGCTATCTTATAGGACAATTCATCACACAGTGTTTTGTGCATGACATAAAACGTTTCAATTGAGCTGCTATCCATTTGTATCATGAAAACATTCCATGTGATGTGGAAGCAATTATTTTATTAGGGCAATGCAGCACTTTGCAATCAAAGAGGAAAAGATGTGTCAAATTTTGTAAAGCTAGTCATAAAGCATGCAGGGACATTCCTGAAAGAAGCTGTGTCTTTATTCCAGAATGTCATAATTCCAGAAACAAGTGTATTTGATTTAAAGTGCTCCTTACAATTGCTACTGGGCATCCCTTTACATATATAAATATGAGCTATGCAAATGTTGCATAGCTCTATTGTATTATGTAAACTTTTAATGGGAATTCCGTTAGAAAGACAAATTCAAACCAGGCCATGTTTTCAACTACATTTCATTCCTTAGGCAACTGTATCAATTTAACATGACATCAGTTCCATGTCCACATAAAGACAATTAGAATTGGTACTCAAGTGCAAAATAGAAATAATATGGAAACAAAGGCAGGATGAAACTGTGGCTGGATGAAATGTTCACAAAACGAGGCAATGCATATGATTCATAAATGACAAAACATTTGATTTTCAGTCCTATTTCTTAGACCTAGAAATATTTTATTTCCAGCAATTACTAGGCTAAACTAGATATATAATTCCAAAAATGATTACATTCAAATTAAAATCAAGATGCTTTGGGAAATGTATGCCAGATTATGCACATTACTTTTTCACTTCTGTATATCAAATTTCCCCTATTTCTTTCAGTTTCGATATTATAAGATTGCAAAGTCAGAAACTGAGAAATGAACATGCTTCCTCAACTTTGAAAATATAGCACATTCTAAGACAGGTCAGCATCTGTTTCTGATAACTGGAACACAATCCATGTGACTCCTTAAAAAAAATAGTAGGAGAAAATACATGAAATTGGAGTTTAAGACCTTTTCTACACCAAAGTATTATACACCAAAAATAGTGAAACATATAAAGGAATAAGCCTTGATTAAAAGAATTTAGCATCACTTCTACAACTGCTCAGCTGTAAGCCATAATCATCACAATTATGACAAATCACGGCTTGAACTATCTTGCTTTGCATGTAATGAGTCTATTTCATATATTAGTTTCACCTTTTAAGTTGCATTACTGAAATAAATGAACTTTTGCACGATATTCTAATTTTCCGACTTTCACCTGTAAGTAATTTAACTTTGACATTTTGTTGGCCAGGTCTTGAACCTATGTACTAGCCATGGAATAAAATGAAACCATTTCGTATGCCTCAGCAAAAGGCATAATAATTAGAAGCTGGCTGGGAAGGTCACCCAACTCAAACAAGCAGTGAAAAAGTGAAAAAAAAACAGAAAAATGGGAGTTGTTGAAGATTTAGGCAGTAGGATCTGCTCTGGAAAGTAAATGTTTAGCTTGTAAATAAAACGAATAGATGGATGAAACCCACCTCAGAATGAGAAGATATTTTTTCCCTCTTGAGGTTGACCACTTGACTGTTGCCTGGGAAATTGACTGCTTTCTCTGGAATTGGAGAAAGAGGTGGGTTCCTACCGGTTCTATCCGGTTCTATAGAGTAGGTAGTAACTCCGTAGTGATGTCACGGAGCTGGTTCTGTCAGTGGCTCCATGGGCGCCGCTATCTTGGATTTTGCTTCTGCGCATGCGCAGAAGCTAGTCTTTGACTTCCGCGTGTGCATTTGCTCACACGCTCAAGGTGCGACCCTACCTGAACCGGCAGTAAGATGATTCAGAATCCACCTCTGATTGGAGAGCATGTCCCGTTCAAACAGACAAAAGGCCTCGTCCCAAAAAAGTAGTTCGGTCAGGAATCTTTCACAGAACCTGGAAGGGAAAGAGTCTGACAAGTGTCTGCTACATAGCAACCAAAGCAGGCCCACTGTGGACATCACCTCAAGGGTAGGGCTCCACAAAGCAACTCCAGGAAGAGACTATTGTGACAGTTGTGACCAGTTTTCGCACTTCTGCGCAGTGGTTAGAGTGCAGTACTGCAGGCTACTTCTGCTGATCACCGGCTGCCAGCAGTTTGAGAGTTCGAATCTCACCAGGCTCAAGGTTGACTCAGGCTTCCATCCTTCCGCGGTGGGTTAAAATGAGAACCCAGATTATTGGGGGCAATATGCTGACTCTGCAAACCGCTTACAGAGGGCTGTAAAAGCACTGTGAAGCGGTATATAAGTCTTAAGTGCTATTGCTATTACGACCATAGCAGCATCCCCATCGTCATGTGATCAAAATTCAGGCATTTGGAAACGTGGTATTTATCACAGGAAGGAACTGGCTCCATGATGTCATCGCTGAGTTACTACCGGTTCTAAAGAACCAGTTAGAACCAATAGGAACCCACCTCTGATTCCAGAGACAAGCAAAGTCATTGAATGACTGCAGGATTCAATTAGCAACTGCAGTGATTCACTTAACAACTGTAGCAAAAAAAGGTCACAAAATGAGCTATAAATTACTTAATAACTGCCTCACTTAACAATGTAAATTTTGGGCTTAATTGCGGTCGTACGTCAAGGACTACCTATATTATAAGATTTTTTTCAAGAAGTTATAAAAATTCCTAACACTCTTCCTCCTCCTTGTTTTCAGAGAAAGCAAGTATTTTTGATATTGTTATGTCTTAGACATGAATGGCTTATTTACTTTTGCCTTTGATTCTTATTCTTTTTAAGAAGGATGTTGTTATCCCAACTTTGTTACAACGGCCCATTCTTCATTGAAGTTCGTTTTAGGTTTCTAATATATATATATATATCTGTGTCTGGCATATCTATAGTTCAACGAGAATATCTGCACGATATCAAGCAGCTTAGTTAAAATAAAGGCAACTCCGACTGAGATAAATTTATTAAATAGGCTTTTTTTTTTCTCATCAGACCTCTCTTTGAAGTTTGTATTGTCTCTTCCTATTTGCATGATAAGGAACCATCAAGCATTATAAGAAATTGGGTCTTTCAAAGGTAATCATAAAGATTCTTCTTCTACCCCCCCCCCCTTCCGCCCAGCACCTCCGTTCAGAATATATATTGGGAGTTGCCATTTCCAACTGCATATTAGAAATGGTACTGTTTTCTTCTATCTGATTCTATAAAATGAGTTCACCAGAAGGTGCAGACCCAGCATATTTGTGGTTTTTCCTATAAATTACTTTAACACTGTGTCCAATCATATATATAATTTCAGATTTTCAATTTCAACTCGCTGCTGTGTCAGCACAGACTCCGCTGATATGTCTAATGTATTTAGCTTAAAATGAAACGGATGGCATTTCATTACCAGGAAGATAATATTTTTGAATATGTTTGCTGCATGGCAGGATCCATCATTATTCTGCCATTTTATGTTCAGAGTGTGTAATAGCTTTTTAATGCTTTGATGTATTTTATTTATATATGTAATATTTTTTTCTAATACCATAGGGGTTTTTAACTCACTGGACACATTATAAAATCTTAATTGAATGCTTTTAAATACTATCAAGACAGGGAAAAGGCTGAACAAATTGCCAGTATTTTATTGGAAGGGAAGAAGAGCAGAAGAATGCACATATAGCCCTTTCGTTCTCCTGTTCCCCTCCCCCTCCCAGCTTCTCCCAATTCTCAAAATACTTTGGAAAGTGAGAGAAAGAAAAGAGGGAGAGGGAGAATCCACTGGTCCCCTGGGATGTTTGAAGCTGTCAGCAGGAAGGTAAGGAACACAAGAAAACTTGAATGTTGTGAATGACAGAAGCCTCCTCATTGGCCAATGCTTTTGACAGGACTGAAATCCTTAAACACTGAGGTTTGCTGCCGTTTGACCAGAATTTTAAAGCGATGAAAGTGCTCTGAGATATATATATTATCCTGATGCCACGGTGATTAATTCTCAGATTAAAACCTGAGAATTAGTGGTTAAATTGGTATGGTAACCCACACACCTTTATTGACCACTTGTGTGCAATTTCCCCAATTTTCTTTATGTACGACTCACTTATTTTTTAGGTGTGGAGAGTCCTGCATTACTATACATTTTATTACAGTGATTTTTTGTTTGTTTGTTTGTTTTTGGCGCATCCTGAAAGCCCATTTTTACTCGCAAGTTCTGCAACTTGACACGTATTGACTACAATTGGTTAATTTTTGATAGGGAATCAGAGGTCCTTGATGCTCTCGGAGTGCTTAGCACTGATGATGTTACCTAGTTTGGTAATGAAACATCTGCAACAAAACAACCAAGCTCAGAGAGCATCAATCATCCAATAGTTCAACCCTTAGCTGCAAATATTCTCCTTTACCGATAGAAAATCAGATTGATGGTTCGAAATAATTGCCTCCCAGTTTAAAACGCTTCAATAGAATGTGTATGCAATGAACTCTTTCATCTTAAATGAACAAAATATGCTAGATTTTGGCACTTTTCCCACCTCATTTTCCTCAAATTATAATTGACATTTCTGCTTCTCTTGCTACCGTCATAATGATGACTGCTATTTTTCTCTTGCATCTCTAGAAAACAAGCAATAAAGCATAGGTGTCAAATTCAATCACATCATGTGACGTATCATGACGTATTATGATATTTTTTGCCTTTATGGAGCCAGGGTAGGCATGGCCTATGCATGACACATCCGGTCTGCGGGCTGCCAGTTTGACACCCCTGCAATAAAGCTACAATTAAGCAAGGAATCCTAAATGAACAGAGAAGTGTGTAAAAACTAAAGTGCTGCACCTAATTGCAGTTTTTATCAATGCTTGTTGAATTTCTCAAAGTTAGGAGATTTAGATAGTATTGGAAAAATAACCAGATGTTCCAATAAAAACATCTTAAAGAAAACAGGAAAAGTTACTTTCTTAACAAATTAATCCTGTTGTTGTTTTACCATGTATTTAGCCTTTAGAATGAATGAAATAAAATAGAAATAAGTTAACCATCTTGTTCTTCATATTGTTCACCTTGGAAGAAATCTATTGTTCAACCAAAAACCTGCATGGAATCCATTTCCAATATTTCTTTATGTTGATTTGTAGCTGCCCTCATTTTGTGGTGATATCACTGCCCTATAAAGCTCAAGGGAAAGTAATTAAATTTAATCAAAGTTTTTCTTCCTCATCAAGAAGCTGCTCTTTGTGTAAACCTGTAGAGAAAATTAATTAAATAAAGGGGACATTGACTTTTTTTTTTAATGAAGATATGTGGCAGATCACACCCATCCATTAAAAGGAGTCAATACCTAACCTGAAGAAAATTTATTCTTGAACTGTTTTATATACACTTTGCTGTTAGTAACAGGAGAGCTTGCTATAATATGGAAAGTGGGTGAAAATATTTTTCTTAGAGTATCATCAGGTGGACAGGCAATTATATTTTTAAAATTCAGTCTTGGATTAGGTTTTTGATATGGATAATGTTCCTTCAAAATTTATTTAATAAGCGTAGTGATATTTGGCTAATAAACCACAATTGTTCCTATGATGGATAACATTGTCTCTTCTAGATATTTTGAAAAGTTCCTATTATTATTTAATGGCATGAGATTAGAGCACTTTTAGAATTCCCTAATTCTATTATCTAGACTTTTTGGACCTGGCTGGCATTTTGAGAATAAATTTTGGGAGATTTGGCAAAAGGAATACTATGATACCTTGCCCATTTACAAAATGGCTGTCATGGGGGGGGGGCAGTTACAAATTACTGATTTACCAGGATGTGGCAGGGCCTCTCTTCCTTAGAGATGTTTCATAATACACCCATTTTCCATTAGGTTTATTCTTTTTTTACCCCCAGTTAGAATGCGGTTTACTTAGCACTGAGCTTCAGCAATTGATCGTTTTCATTTCTAAAAAGGTTTGTGTGTTACAGTTCAGACTCAGGGACATTCTTAGAAATAAACATAATATTAGAAGTTTGTGTGTTGCTTTGCCACATGCCAAATTTTATTTAAAGAAAAACAATTCTCCATATAGAAATTAAAAATAATCCAACGGGAAGAAAAACCTTGCAAGTGCAGAGCGCAATTTTACATAAACAAGGCAAACTCTTACCTACTTCTAAAAAAGTGGTTTAGTACATATGTTACACCTGAAAAGCTTGTGTAAAGAACAGCACTAAATTACGGTACTAAGGTTTCTGCTTAGTTTAGTTGTGCAATATTTCCTATATGTACCATAAAATGTTTGTCTTTTTTTCTGAAGTCTGTGAAAATGTTTATTTATTTTATTTAATTTGTTTATTTTTTCAAGCATATATAAGATGACAGATAAAGGTATAAACATGATTATGAATACATGAAATTGATACAAGTAAAAAGGGACATTAGGACAGAGACAGTAGGCACATTGGTGCACTTATGCATGCCCCTTACAGACCTCTTAGGAATGGGGTGAGGTCAACAGTAGACAGTCTAAGGTTAAATTTTTGGGGTTTGGGGGAAGAAACTAGAGAGTCAGGTAATATATTCCAGACATTGACCACTCTGTTGCAGAAGTCGTATTTTTTGCAATCACGTTTGGAGCAGTTTACAATAAGTTCATATCTATTGTGTGCTTATGTGTTGTTGCAGTTGAAGCTGAAGTAGTCATTAACAGGAAGGACATTGTAGCAGATAATTTTGTGTGCTACAGTTAGGTCAGATTGAAGGTGGTGTAGTGGATGTAATTGGGTACTAGGCCGTTGGCTTGCATATACAACTGGTTGCAGTATTCTGTGGTTGTATGAGTGAGATTTGCAACAATTTTTGCTTATTTCCAGCAAAAAATGACCATTGAGGAACTTGGATTTCTTAAAGACCACGTGATTCACTTAATGGCCACCATAAAAAATTGTTGTAAAATTGGATGGATGCAACTTAATTTATGTCTGCAATGATTTATATTGAAATGCTGGTCCCACTTCTGTTTATAAGTAGAGGACTACTTGTACTTTGCTTCTATGAAGGTGAACTATCAGTTCTGCCTTCTCTAGTCCCATCAGTTTCCATGGATCTACAGAGGAATTTAAGAGCAAAAGAACAATCTGTTCCCTAGTGCTTTAATTATTGTATCACAAAGAAAAAAGTCTTTGTATTAGTGTCAAATGAGATATGTGGGAAGAGAGTGTGAAAACACCCATGTGTGCAAACATTTTGGAAAGCAAAGAAGAGGCATGGTATACTAGTGAAGATCAAAGAATACCTAGAATGTAAAGGCAGACACTGATAGGCCAGTCCACACAGGCCAGTGAGGCTTCCCTTCCTGCATACATAAGAAGTGCTAGAAGTAGCAGAACAACCCATGAGGTCTTCTGGTGGCCAGAGTCCAGACCAAACACCAGCCCAGTCTCCTTGCTGTCTCATGGCAATCCAGACTGGAATTTCTAAAGCTAATTTAAGAAGCAGCCCAGAGCAGCACGGGAAACAAATTGCTCAGGCTGGGGGTGGAATTATCCATGGATGGAAGGATATAAATAAAATGTATTTGTATTGGATAGTGTTCATTGGTTTTTCCTGCAAAGTGCAGATCGAAATGTGGATTTTTTTTTGGAAAAGGCAAAGACTTCAGGGTAGATATTCAGGGATGCCCCACGGAGATTTACAGAAGAACCATTAAATCCTCCCCATCTTTCCACAAAAGCCCTTCTTGAATGGACTTCCATGGCCTACCTGCTTTACATTATGTTTGTCTTTCTCCCATTGCCATGGTGTCCAAATATGCAGGTTCATTATCGTTTTCACAAATGGAGGAAAAATGTATTCATGCTTTAAATTTATAAAGAACTGGGTCGCATGGGAGAATCTATGCTTTTTCTATCTCTAGAGACAGTCAGTCGCTGAGTTTGGGTAGTTGTCTTGTCTCCCTGAACTTTCTAGGACCTTCTGCTTACCATTGAGTGAAGGGGGCTGGACAAGATAAATTTCCCCCTATCTTGTGTTTTAAATGGGACGTATAACATCAGCATGGAAGTTATGAATGGATGCAGATAGTCTTCAACTTGCAACCATTTGTTTAATGACTGCAAAGTTACAATCATTTAGAAAAAGTGACATGACCAGTTTTCACTCTTAGGACCATTGCAGGATACCCATAGTCACGTGATCACGTTTTGGGTGCTTGACAAACCAAAGCTATTAATGATGGTTGCAGCATCCTGAAATCCTGGAATTGTCATTTGCAACCTTGCTAGAGAACTTCCGATAGCAAAGTCAATGGGGGAAGCAGGATTCATTTAGAGAATGCACGATTCACTTAACAACTGTAGTGATTCGTATTTAACAGATTAACAGAGTTGGAAGGGACCTTGTAAGTCATCTAGTCCAACCCCCCACTCAAACAGGAGACCTTATACCTTTTCCGACAAATGGTAATCCAATCTCTTCTTGAAAGTCTCAAGTGATGAATCTCCCACAACTTCTGAAGGCAAGCTGTTCCAATGGTTGATTGTTCTCACTGTCAGAAAGTTCCTCCTTATTTCAAGGTTGAATCTCTCCTTGAGCAGTTTCCATCTATTATTCCTTGTCTGGCCTTCAGGTGCTTTGGAAAATAGATTGTCCCCCTCCTCTCTGTGGCAGCCTCTCAAATAGTGGAACACTGCTATCATGACTCCCCTGGTCCTTCTCTTCACTAGACTAGCCATGCCCAATTCCTGTAACCATTCTTCATATGTTTTAGTTTCCAGTCCTCTAATCATTCTGGTTCCTCTTTTCTGCACTTTTTCTAGAGTCTCAACATCTTTTTTATAGTGTTGTGACCAAAACTGGATGCAGTACTCTAGGTGTGGTCTAACTAAGACTTTCTAGAGTGGTATTAGTACTTCCCTAGATCTAGATTTTATCCCTCTGTTAATGCAATTTAGGATTGCATTGGCTTTTTTGGCTGCCGCTGCATACTGCTGGCTCATATTTAGCTGGTTGTCCACTAAGACTCCAAGATCTCACAGTCACTGCTATTAAGTCTGGTTTCATCCAGTTTATATGTATAATTTTGGTTTTTCTTACCTAAGTGTAGGATTTTACTTTTCTCTACATTGAATTTCATTTTGTTAGATATGGCCCAGTGTTCAAGTCTGTCAAGATCCATCTGGATCTTGAGCCTGTCTTCTAGGGTGTTAGCTATTCCTGCCAGCTTAGTATCATCTGCAAATTTGGTAAATTCCCCTTCTATTCCCTCATCTTAGTCATTTATGAAGATATTGAAGAGTACTGGGCCTAAGACAGAACCTTTTGGTATCCTACGGCTTACTTCTCTTCACGTAGACTTCGACACATTAAATACTACTCATTGAGTACAGTTTGTCAGCCAGTTGTGAATCCATCTGGTGGTGAAGCTTTCTATCCCATTTTTTTCTAGCTTATGAAGAAGTAGGTTATGGTCTACTTTGTCAAATGCCTTGCTAAAGTCTAAGTATGGTATATTATGTCCACAGTATTTCGCTCGACTAATTTAGTCACTGTGTTGAAGAATGAAATGAGATTGCTTTGGCATGATCTGTTTTAACAAACCTGTGCTGGCTGCTAGTTATTACTTTACTCATTTCTAGGTGTTGGCAGATCTGTGTTTTTATTATCTTTTCCTTCGCTTAACATTTGCTTAACAACCATGGCAAAAAAAGTCATAAAATAGTGCATGACTCCCTTAACAACTTGCTTAGCATAGAAATTTGGAGCTCAATTATGATGATAAATCAAGGATTACCTGTATTGAATAAGTATTCAAAAATATTCTAGATTTTTTTCAAATTCAGCTCTAGATGTCAAGCTTCACAAGGCACTTTTGCTGTTGCAACTATTATCGCTTTTCAGTTTGCCAACGAACTATGGGGAGAGGGAAAGTGTAGATAGAGCATGGCTTCTAGACAGTAAGATGCCAGCAATGAGAAGCAAAGACATTTCAGCAGGTGTTTACTAGAGTCAAAAGAACTTTTCACAACAATACCAGGAGCCTCCATTGGACAATGTGATCTAGTCTATTGTGGGGAGGGAAGACCGGAACTTTAACTATGTGGGTTTGAGTGGGAAATGGTTAGATCTGGTTTTGCCCTCATCTTTGCTGATATGATGTACTCAATAAAGTTTTGCATTAAGAGATTGGGTCATCTCAGCCATACTGGCTTTGGTTGGGTTCGTCAGTTGGAACATTGACACTAGATGTGTAATCTTAGGAGCCAATCTTAGGATATTGCTACTTTCCAGATCTTTCAGTAGACAAATGTGCCTATATTTTTCAGTTTCAGTTAATAATTTTTCCTGTTATTACTGAATCATCCTACAATCTGTTAGTTTGCTTTCTATAAACATATTTCATGTATGTGAATAGTATTTTCATGGAGGGAGAGGGGGAGAAGGGAGGAGGGGAGAGGAGAAGTGGGGAGGGAGGGCGTTGAGGGAGAGAGAGAGAGAGAGAGAGAGAGAGTGAGTCCATAATTCAGTGTTAGAGCACATATACTGTCATGCGATGTTTCCAGACTTAGAAAAATAGAGCCATAAAGGATTAAATGGACCAGTTATTGAATACAGTATAAAGTGACTTCAATATTTGCTGAATGTAAAACATACAAAGTAGAAACATCTGTGTTATGTGTTATATCTGACCCCAAGATCTTGACATTGTCATGCATCACTGCTTGTCTGGCAGCAATCTGCTCAACCAGAACTTCTAAGGCTTCTTTCTTTGGGTCAGTTTTTTCCCCTCAAAACACATTATTGAAATTAGCCTTTTCTCCCTTGGGTCCCTAATTCCTGTTGGCCCTGTAAAACAGAGTAGAACAAGAGATCCATGTCATATGGGTTTTGTGACACGGTTTTTAGTAGCCTAGCCTGGTTGTGCTGGTGGGAGTTAGCAAAGGGAATGAGAAAAGGTGTGTGTGTGTGTGTGTGTGTGTGTGTGTGAGAGAGAGAGAGAGAGAGAGAGAGAGAGAGAGAGAGAGAGAG
>JANHFT010003466.1:23350-57926 GCA_032467955.1 Pseudoxenodon macrops
TGTGATTGGACACACAAGGGATTTGTCTTTGGTGCATGTGCTCTCAGTGTACATAAAAATACAAGATACATTTGTCAGGAATGATAAGGTGCAATGATATTCGCCACTTGGCAGCCTGCCCACACTTAAGGCCATAGGGATGCTTCAACTTCCCTCGTCTTCCTATCTCCCCCTCCCCCACAAGCCTTTTTGGCTTTCTGTTGACCTGCACTCCACAATCCCGGGTGACCTTCACTCCCATTGCTGATGAAGCATGTTCAGCCTGGATATTGGGAAAAAAGGCAAAAGAATTTCCAGAGCCACAGCGCTTAAAAGCCACTTTGGTTTTTGTTTTAATAATGGGTTCATATCTGTTATTAATGAACAACTACCTGATTTGGGATGCTAAGTAGAGCCTGCAGGGTCCCCACATATTCCTACAGTCACATGGATACATGTATCTCTTAAAAGACATAATCCAACAAATTCGCTTCTTTTCCCCCCCATACATCTACCAATGCATACACTTTCTATAGTATGAAAAAAACGAAAATTTTTCTTTCATTGAATGACAGTAACACTACTTCATCCTTGCTACAAATTAATGATTCAGGATCCATGGCAAAGTACTATGATAATTGCCAGTCACATACTCACAATATTTTAACTTTTGATACGGTGTAGCAAAAATAATGTATTTTTTTTTCTATGTAACTAAATGATGTAGCAAAAAGAAAAATCTGTACTTTTCTTGGCCATTATTAAGTATTATCCCTGACCGTTCAAAATTAAAATATTAATCATAATAAGCTTAACATATATCTAAAATTTATAGTCTTTAATCTTAAATTGTTTTTAAATTGAGAATCAAAGCTCATATTCTTGATAATATGAATTTATAACCTAATACGTTTTTGTGCAAATGTATATGCATGTGAAAAATACCTACGGTTATGGCTTAATTCCTTGGTTTAGGGCTCAGGTGGATTTTGCTTTCATATTTTAATGTATAGTTAACATTAGCAGTCACCCTTGTAATAATTTGATGCACGCTATAGCATCCATGGTGAATACCTATTCATTCATAATATTCAGAATGTCTAATCAAGCCTGGTTTAGTTACAGTAATCGGTGGAACTTAAAATGGGAAGAAATAAAGGCATCTTTTTAATAAATTTATAAGCTGCTAGAAAATTTCTACCTTATATATCTGAGTTTGGAGTCAGTGTTAATGTGTTTTATTTACAAATGGCATATTTTTAATGCTATTAAGGGAATACTTTCTACCACTATTTAACAGTACTGTCAACAGAATAAATTGATTAAATAAATGGAATGTTGAAGACTTTTGGCTTATAGTTAACACCAGGTAATTAAAAAGAAGCACTGCTTTGGGAGTCCATAATATATATCAACTGTATTCCTTAGCTCATTAACAGGGGTATTCCATGTTTATGGAGCTAACTTGCAATTAAAAGTGTCTTTTACGTATGGTTAACTGGATATTTTACATGTTTGGAATAAAACATTACTATTTAATTGAAACTGGTTTGCCACAATTATTCTTTCTAATATAAATGATTTCTGAAACAAGGACTGTATTCGGTTTTGAATATTTCTGAGTATTTAGGTTAGAACACTAATTTCAAAGGTCATTTCTAGAGCAACTTATTTATAAAGTTATAAAACATATATTGATCCATTTTATTTTAATTTTGAACTTTTGTTTAGTAGTCTTCAATTTTATTTAAACTCTCGTGCAAATGTCTGTTTTAAGCATATTGATTCTAGTGGTGACTACCTTGTCTAAAACTACTTTTGTTTAGTTTTCGTGAGAAATAATGTAAAGTGTTGACATAAAAAGGTAAAATCAGAGCGTGTTTCACAGTATCTTTAGAAATTAGCAGATCTTTAATAACAATTTGGTATCCTTAGAACATATAATAAATTTTTTGACAATTCTGAGAAAAGAGAAGTAATATCTACTTTGCATAGTTCTGAATTTGTTATATATTTTAAATATATATTTGGCCATTCTCAAGCATTTAAAATATAGTTTGTAACATGCATCTTTTCTGTCATAGGAGTGTGGTTGTGGCACCAAAGAAGTCAGTGAGTTCATCTGCAGCTACAATTAACGTGCCTACAAATGCTGTTAGTGTGGTTTCTTCTTTGGATTCTTCCCAAGCTCCAGATGTAACTGGAGGCTCTCCAAGTAAGTGAGAGAACGGAGATGAGTTGTGCAAAATAAAATAACAAAGCAACATGATATATATATATATTTGTAATTCAGCTACTGAGACATCATATACCAACCAACTGAAATTGCAAAGTTGAGTTTCCTTGGCTAAGAAATGCTCAAAAGAATCTTAAGTACTGATCTGCTATCTTTTTTAACATTTTTTAAAAATGTATTATAAATTGGCTCTTAGAATACTTTTACATAAGTATTATGTCCCCAATTTCAGTGCTGGTGTTACTGCAAAGATTGTTATATGGACTTCAAGTAATAAAATGGAGAACTCTGAGCTTATCCTTCTTCTCCATACGAATAGCTTTTAATACTACATGTAAAGTGAGAATAGACACATTGGTATTCATTTATGATCCTGGATCTTCTTTAAAACATGTAACATGCAAATATTCTGCCTTGGATTACAACATTCTCCCTTCTACCATGTAGCCCATGTGCCGAAAAGCCCAACTGGGCTTAATATCGGGACAGGTCGTATTTTCGGGGAAACACGGTAGTAGAATTCCAAATTTTATAAAAGAAATGCAAAAATGTCGGTAGTTACGTCTGGTTGCTTTTCCCTTCATACAATTGCGTCCGATTCTCAGAGACTGCTTGGACAAGACCCTGCAGTTTTCTTGGCAAGGTTTTTCAGAAATAGTTTACATTGCTTCTTTCCTAGGGCTGAGAGAGTGATTGGGCCAAGGTCATCCAACTGGCTGCGTGCCTAAGGTGGAAGTAGTATTCACGGTCTCCCGGTTTCTAGATTGATTCCTTAACCTCTGAAGCAAACTAGCTCTGATTACTTGTTCATTGCCAATAAAATTACTTGATACTATAAACAAAGCTGAAATTGAAGTTCATTTTTTACACACACATGCACACACGCAAGCACATGCACACACAAGGTTTAGTGGCTGCTGAAAGAAAACATTATGTTCTCTACCTTTTTATTTGTATAAAACTTTGGTTTGGAATGATTCTCTAGAGATGATTTTACCTGCCCATTGTTATCCTTATGCATCAATTAAATACATTCATTCAATTATTGAGATGATATTTATGCAGATTTGAAATAGGAAATAAACCTGCAGTGAGGCTCTTTAGGATAGTTCTCATAGTGGACAAGATTTATGTTTCAGTCCTGAAGAGAGCCTCAGGTAACCACTGTAAAGAAAATAAATTTGAGATACATAGTATTTACATTTTGCAATAAGTGAATTAATTCACTCTTGTATTTTAAAATAGCAACAGATAACTTGAGATTTACTTTTAAAATCTTTTTTTTCTGTTAGGCAACACTATTTTTATGCGACATATTTATTTTGCCAGCTACTGTACATGTTCCTTTTAAAAAGAAATGCTTTGTTACTAAAGAAAGGAGAAATAAAATCTGTCTCATAGCTTTTTCTTTAAATTAGTAGTTAGGTGACACCTTTGTTTGCACATATACATTCAGACATGCAGGTGTTTTGGGAACAACCCCTTTTCTTAAGAGCAGTTTATTGCCAGAGACATTATTTGTTTAGACCCTTGGGGACCTTGAATAAACAATAAGCTTTCACTAGAAGGGTGCTAGACAGATGATCTATTTGCATTTCCTTTTATGTCCTTACATATGTCTGTAAAACTGTCAGTTTGAGGGAGCCAGTTTATCAGTGAAAGGATAAGAGAGATAAGCCACTTGGGTTCCACTTGTTTGAAGTAGCTACCACAGTTACTTGCATGTCTGCTTTAGAAGAAAACATGCTTCTGAAAGATCTCTCTTCCCTTAAATGAATAAAAGCCATTTTAAAATGAAAACTCAGCTGGAAGTACATTTAGTACATTTATCTAAATAAGATTTATATGATGTAGTGCTTTGGAAACACTTGCAGGGCAATGCCTAAGTGGCATTTTTCTGCTTTCGCAATCTTTCATCTAATATATTCTTTGAGGCAACTATTTTTATCAGTGCTGAAGTTATAAGCCTTAAATGGTATTTTAATCTGTAGAACCGCTTGGATGTTTTTTACCCTAAAGGATACAGTCTGAAATCTAATTGTGTTAAGAAATTGGTTGGATTTTTTAAAAACACTCTCTCATATACTGTATATAGGAAATGTAAAATTTGAGGTTCAGTTCAATGTGTGGCATTTTGTATATATTTAGCTTTAGGTTTTATCTTATTCGTATTAAGTTGCACAGTTGTTTTAAACCTATCAACTGACCAAGTAATTTTTTAAACATGCACAATGTACTCCCCACCCCCTGACTAGTTAATTAAGTTTGGAGTGGAACTGCTATATGGAATTGCTTCTCCTTTCTAAGGCAGGCATTAGCCTGAACAGATGTGCTGCACTGCTATTTACATTCTACTGATTCTAGCAGTATGGAAAATGTGATTTGAAGTAGCTTGTGCTGCAATAAAACTTCATTTTATCTGGGCACCAAGCCAAGTTTTTCATCATAAACCAAGCTCTTCAGTTAGTTAGTGGTAACCAAAAACTCTGTTGCTGACTCTGAATGTCCAACATCAGGAGCTGATATCTCAAATAACTTAATATTGTCCTGTTAGATTTATAACTTGCCACATCCCAAAGGATCAGAGTTAGTAGCAACTTAAAAGGAAGAACATTTATTATAACAGATTTTTAGCTTGCATGCTTACTTTTTTTTTGGGCTCCTAATCTTTGTGATAGTTGTAAGTTTATTTTTTAAAATATAAATATTATGGAAAAAATGATAATTTTCACACACAGAGAGACACACACACACACACAAATATATACAAAATACATGCAATACTGCTATATTTTGCTTTCTCTCATTTTTATCATTCTGTATTACAATTACAAATTTCTTATGATGCAGGATACCATAAGTAACAATATACCATAGAGGTTTCTATGCAGATATTCATTTTTAAAATAATTAAAAAAACAAATAGAGAAGTTAAGGAAAAAATATGGAAAATGCGTGATAAATCTAAAGTTCTTATATTTTGAGGTATTCACAATTTAATATCATATCTTTACTTTTTCAAGATTCTATTAATATATGTATTATATTATATATATTAAATATTAATATAAGATGCACCGGACTATAAGACACACCTAAATTTACAGGAGGAAAACAAGAAAAAATAGTTTTGACCTCCGCGTGTCAGATTTTCACCCTCCAAGACCCACAGGAGCACACTGCAGTGCTCTGCATGGCCCGTTTTTGCCAAAAATGTGGCCACTTTTGGCCTGTAGAGTGTTTCTGGGGGCCAGGGAGGGTGAAAATGCGATGCGCGGAGGATTCAGGAGGCCAAAAACGGGCCGTACGGAACACTACAGAATCCTTCTGGGGGCTGGGAAGGGTGAAAGCGCGATGCATGGAGGGTTCAGGAAGCCCAAAATGCCTGTATTCGGTCTATAAGACACACCTACATTTTCACCCACTTTTAGGTGGGGAAAAGGTGCATCTTATACTCCTGTGTGTGTATGTGTGTGTGTTTATTTGTGTGTGTGTACACTCTTCTGTGTTACCTGTTGAAGAAAACAAAAAGTGGGAAAGTAATTGAAACTTTAGAACTTGTATCTGTATCTCAAATGAACAGTTGTTCATTTATTAAAAACAGAAAGTATCTAAAAATATTATATTCCACTTTCTATCAGGCAGCGTTCAAAAAAATAAGGGAAAAATCTCCAGAATGTAGGGAAGAATTGATATTGTATTGATATTTCTCAAGCATGAGAAAATTGACAAATTGAATATTTTTAATAGCCAGAATTGATGTGAATTTGTGTTTTGAGCTCTTGATTTAATAATCCACTATTATTGGTATTCATTGTGTCTGTTTTCCTGTAGAAAGAGAACATATAACAGGTAGAGTATGTTCATGTTAGTTCTCCAAAAATACCAGTTTTATAAATGGGTCTGAGTTGAATTTAATTATTTCTTCAAATATTAGCTAATGTGTTCATTGTGTAGCTAATTTTCTTTAAAAAGTATTTATTCCAGTTAGAGATGTCATATAATAAAAATAATTTGTAAATAGATAACATAAATTAATCAGAACTAGCAGGGTTAATAAATGTTAAATGTTAATAATTAACTCCTGGAGACAAAATAAAATATTAAATACCTTAATCTAAAATTATTTATATTCTAATCTGTTACAATAATAAAATACAGAATACTACATTCTAAAGAGACTACTCATATTAAGACAATGCTAGATGTTACAGAATTTAAATATATGTGCTAAAGTATTGTCAAAGATCTAAGCTAAATACTAAATCTTTATTATGAAACTGAGAGACTGATGTGTGGAATGATGAATTCTAAACAGATTTTGCACAAGCCTAAAATACAAAATACTTAGATATTATACAAAACCATTAAATGTTAAAAATAGTAATTCATTAACAGAAGGATAGTAATCATAGCAATTCTATAGAAAATTTATTCCAGATGGTTTTCTTTCTAAAAATGCTGGGTAGTTTCAGTATTAATTTCTCAAATTGTAAAGTGAGTTAGTGAAATTAGCTATTTTGAATAAAGGAATATCTGAAAATCTTCACCTGGTTTCAATCATCCTAGACGGCATTTTATTGGTTAAGAAACATAGCTGTCAATATGAGCCCTCTGATATATTCTGATAATAGAATAAAAACATAAGTGACCTTCTGTATAGTTAATAAAAACATTTTTTATATCCTGTACATATCTATTATTCAAGAATGGGGATACTTTGTAGTTCCAGGGCTCAATAGAATTGCACAGTTGTATTTTAAGCTATAGCAGCTTTTCATCATCTCTATATCATACCATCTTTTAATAACCAGATTTTGGCAAGTGTGAACACTGTTTCTTAGAAGTGGGCAAATTTAAAGAGTAGAGACACACTGTTAATGAAAGCATACATATCTTAATCAAAGTAGAGGATGAAAAACAACAGAGCTTTTTTTTTCTTTTTTCCCACTCTGAAAACGTTAAAGATAAGCTTTAATTAATGCTCTTTTGTAATGGATAACTTTGGTAATGATGAATTTCCCAAAAGCAATACAGGGAATAATTTGAATGTTATTCAGGTATTTAAGGGCTGGAGCTGTCTTTTTCCAAGATTCCAAGAACAATATGCTGGCGATAATAAAGTAGAGTGCTAATCAGTATCTGCTGGATTATATGTGAATTCCTCTGTACACTTACAAATTGATACCCTGCTTTGAATTCAGAACTCTTGTGTTACAAATCAACTAGTATTATAAAGCTATGGAAGTAGGATAAATTGCATAAAAATTAGAAGTGTGAAAAGAAATATAACCTTTTATATGTACCACATATAAATGTTTTGGCAGCTGGTAAATTTAAATACAAGTGTCCACTAGCTCTGTCTACTTCATATGAGAATAGAGTAGGATTAATTTTCCCGTCAGTGACATTTTCCGTTAAAAAGTTCAAAGACAGTGGCCTTAGTAAAGATCTTGGAGCCAAAGTGAACTGCTACCAGTCAAAGTAGAAAGTACCGAACTAGCATGGGTTTTGATTAAAGATAGTTTCGTATATTTACAGCTATTTGAACTCTTAAAAATCTCTTTGGCAGGCAATGGATCATCAGATTCAAGATTACCATCTGTTCCTACACTTTCTTCTGTGCCTGAGGATTCTGCTTCAAACATGAGGTAACTTTTAAGTTTCTTCCAGCTGGCTATATCATATTCCAATTCATTTAAGTAATATGGAATTCACTCTACACTTCTGACTGGATTGTGCTCTTTCATTTGAGGCCTATAGGAAGTTTTGGATTTCTATCACTGCTATTTCCGTTGAAATAGTAATTAAACTCAGTGTGTTTAGCTACTGGCTTGTTGACTTTTGTTGAGGCATTTTGTACTTTTGCAGATTGTTTTCTCCTTAGAGAATTTTTGCTCTTTAAATTATGTTTTTCATTGAACTTGTACATTTCTTAGCATTTCAGAGAGGCTTGAGCATGCTTTGGAAAAAGCTGCCCCTCTTCTGAGGGAGATATTTGTGGACTTTGCGCCTTTTCTTTCGCGTACCCTCTTGGGTAGTCATGGTCAAGAGCTGCTGATAGAAGGCACAAGTAAGTTCCCCCTTTTTATGCTTTTATAAGTTAAGAACTGTAATATTTTAAGTAAATATTTGAAGTTGGAGTATAATTTAAAATTATTCTTTATATTGAATAAATTCTTGAAATAATATTAATACCTGAGTATTGCCATCAAACTATTTAGTGTTTATTTTATGATTACATTCAGCTCAAATAATTAGGATTAAAAAGCCATAAGATGATTTAGTATACATGTGGGGAGAACTGTACTTAGCTACACCTTCATATTCTGTTCAATATTTATTATTATTTTGCATATTGCTTAGTCACTTTTCCTATTCATCTATCCTTTTTACCTATTCTTATAACCAACTACATTTTATTCCTTCATTTTCCCTTAGAATATCACGCAGTTCCATGCAGGCATTTCTGAATTAAGAATGTCTGATTTATGGACAACTTATATTTAACAATGGACTGCCTCTTATTAAAAATATCAGACAGAGTTCTCATTCCTGAAGCCGAAAACTGGTGAAGCCATGCAATGTTTTTTATGAAATGCTGAATCTGTGAATTTTTAATATGCAGTCTGTTTTCAGTGATTCATAAAAAACATGGTGTGGCTTCAGTAGTTCATTGGCTTCGGTAAAGACAATACTAGCCGCCATTTTTATTACTTTGTTTATTCGTAACATATCTATTGTGCCCATCCCACCTGAGTGGTTCTGGGCAATTTACAATACAATAAACAATTCACAATATAAAACATAAAGAACAAAGTTAAAGACAAAATTAAAAAGTTGATTAAAATATTAAGGGTTAAAGAGTTAAAATGGCAGAAAAACACCTGCCATCCATGAAAAGAAGGACTCGGGGTGACATGACAGCAGTGTTCCAATATCTCAGAAGTTGCCACAAAGAAGAGGAATCAACCTATTCTCCAAAGCACCTGAAGACAGGGCAAGAAGCAATGGATGGAAACTAATCACAGAGAGAAGCGATTCTAATCCTGACAATTAGAAAAATCAGTGGAACAACTTGCCTCCAGAAGATGTGAATACTCGAACGCTGGAAGTTTTTAAGAAGAGATTGGACAACCATTTGTCTGAAAGGGTATAGGATGTTCTGCTTGAACAGGGGGTTGGACTTCCAACTCTGTTATTCTGTTATTCGTACCCCCACAGTCACGTAGCCTTGTCCAACCCCCATGCCAGTTGGCAGAGTCAGGTTTTCACATTCTAGCTGAAGGCCAGAAGTAAGGGCTGCTTCCCCTCTGGTGGTGAAATGTTGCAAAGGCCAGTGGCAATGGCAGAGAAGGCTGTCTTCCAGGATCCAACCAGTAAGAATTCTTTAAGCAACAGGATTCGCAACATACCCTCCTTTCCTGACTAGATGGGAGGGGACAGTAAGTAGTATGAGATGATTCTGCAGGTAACTTAGTCCCATGCCATTAAGGTGATAACCAACATCTTGAATTGGAGCTAGAAGCAAACTGGCTCTTAGTGCAGCTCACATAGCAGAGATGGTACATGTGCAACCCTAGAGCACCCAAAATGTCTGCCACGTTCTGCACCAGTTACAAATTTGGATGCTCTTCAAGAGTAGCCCCATCTAGAGCCCATTACAATAGTTCATATGCAGGATGACCAGGGTAGGAGTGACTGAAAGAAGGTCTTCCTGATGCAGGAAAGTGGTGAAAAAGATGAAGTTCAATAAAAGTCCTCTCAGCCATGACTGCCACTTTGGTTCTTACTTAGGCATCTACTTGGAACATCTGTAGTGATTCAACTGTGAACTTTAATTTCTGTTGATCACTCTATTTGATAGATATTACCTTGTCATTGTAATAAACATTTAAATTATATTATTCTCTTTCTGAAATAGCAAAGTGTCTTCCAGCATTTCCTGACTATTTTGCTACACTGTTAAACAGGATAATTTTATTGTTTGTTGAGCAACAACATGTTAGGATAATGTAATAGTCATTGTAAAATATAATCATCTGGGTATATCAGGTTTAGAAACTTGGGTAGGTTAATTAAACTATTACATTACTTTTGATTATAAAAGGGTTGAAAAGTAGGTACTGTTAAGTAATTTATAGTATTGAAAGAATATAGACACCTATGTATAATTTTAGGAGAGTACATCAAATTGTGAGAGGGCAAGGCAGTTTTTAGAGAAACAATACAGGAAATGCACAGTAACCTTGAACATCTGAGACTGATTTACAGAAAAATTTAGCAAATAGAAGAACAGGCAGATGGTGGTCTTTTGTTGTGTACAGTTCAAGTATTAGGAGGTACAAATGATTTATGGATCAGCCAATTGCATTTAAAAGGTTTGTTGCTCTATCTTTGGTCCCTTTTTCTTTCCTTTTCCTTCTTTACACCATTTCCCCCTCTTCTTTCCCCCTCCTCCTAGTTTTCTATTGCTTTTTTGAATTTCTCTTTGTATTTTATGTTTTGATAGACCAATAGTTTTTAAAAAAAAGGTTTGTTGCTCACGGATTTATCATATAATAATATTGTATATATTTTCATTCCTATTTGTTGCCTAATATGTGAAGATAGATTTTCATGAGGGGTACAGTGGATGGTATCAGCTATTGTGCTATTACTTTTCCAGAAATATGGGTGTTTCTTATTTCAGAGGAGAACATTTCAAGGCAATTGCAAATCTATTAAAAGTTTATAAAATGTTCTAAATTATAGAAACAAAAAATGATGATTAAAAGTTCTGTTAAACATGAGATTTTGGAACATTTTCAATTCTGGTTAGTAGAATTGTGTTATCTTAGTGATATCCTTAAAGACGTTTAGGAAATACAACAGAAAATTGAGAGATTCTGTTTTCAGTATTAGTGTACTTGAAAAATGCCATTATAAAAGGTCATATAAACTGGGTAAACTAAATGGAGAATTCAGGGAAATACTTTATAGCAAAAGTTACAAATTTATGATTTTTAAATAGTTTGATAATTTATTATTATTAAGTGCATTATTAGCGGAATGATTCCTACATTTAATGAATACATAAATAAAATATGTATCACATACATACATTATGTTGTATCCAATAGTACATAGAAAACATTGAGTTTAAAATCTAATACTTCAGGTAGTCTATCTATTTTTGTAACATATTAAATGTGTGATGATATGGCTTAGTTTTTTCCCCAGTGTAATTAATTAAGCCTAAAGATAAACTTGGCATGGTGAAACATTGATTACTGAAAAGAATGCCACCATTTTAGGGGGTTTAGTATAACATGTTTTCATGTTATACTGGAGAAATAGCACGAAGTGTGAACTGATATTAATAACCAAATTAGTTTATAAATGTATAGGTTACTCTTGTGCTCTCCACCTCCTTAAGGTTTAGGTGAGGGTCAAGGGTCAAAGTACTAATAAGAGTGCTTGGGATGTCTGCTGCCATGAAACAAAATGGAAACTTGATTGATAGCTGGAGGGCTGAAGGGAGAGAGCGCAATGGAGAAAGCAAAGGTCACAGAACCATTTCCCTTCTCTGCATATATAATGATCAATCCATTCCAAGGTGAAGAAATGTAATATTATAAATCAATATACCATATGCCATACTCAGTTTTATTAACTTGAAACCCTAATATTTATGTAATACCAATTAAATAGTTTCAGGTCATCATTTTATATTAAAATTATGCATTGCAGTAATGAAATCAGTGTATATATTTAAATACATATTCTACTGACATAAACAATTGGATAAAACAATGAATATGTGAGATTCCTTGTATTAAATGAGAATTATTCTATAGCATAGGGACAATATTATCAAATCTCAAATAGAATGTTTATTATATCATAAAAATTCCAATATTGTATATTAAATAATATGAAAGTAAAGCCAATCAAAGTATGTAATTCCATTTCTTTTTTCCTTTAGGTCTTGTATGTATGAAATCTAGCAGTTCAGTTGTGGAATTGGTCATGCTGCTTTGTTCTCAGGTAGGTTTCAGCTGACTTTAAACAGCTAGCATTGCCAATATAACAAGCAAATAAACTAGCAATCAAAAAACATTTAGTTTTAGAGCTTTTGAAATTGTATTTCAGAACATTGGTCTTGATATTCTGGATTTAATTTTAACCTCAGTAACTTGAGATCTAATTTTTCCCAACTATTTGTCTCCAAGCGCCTATTTTTGTCACAATTTCATGTCTTTTTCTTTCTGTTCAGAGAAAGTCTAAACAACATTATTGTGGCATTACTCAAACAAACCTGATTACAAATGAGAGGCTCATAATAACAGCAGAGGTAGCTGCAATTTGGTGTCCATTATATTTTACATTCCCAGTTCCAAGCCAATGTATGTGCTGCCTTGAAGTAACAGAAGTTCTAGAATCTAGAAAAAAATAGAAAAGTTCACCAGTACATCAAACAATACATTAACAATATTATATTATTCAATGTGATCAAGATAGATACTGCCTTAAAATTTTGAGATTTATTATGTTTTATATTATTTTAACAAGAGACATCTTTTTTACCCAATAGTATATTTAATAAAGAAAATACAAAACTATGGACGTTAACATGAAATATAAAATAATATAGCTGCATTAGAATTAATGGGATTTGATCTTTGCCTTTTTAAAAAGGATTTAAAATACATGGAGCCTCATACTAATTGCTCTTGACACAGGTTCTATGAGAAATGTAAAACGCAACTATTAGCAATATGAATAACTTCATATTTTATACTATTGTAGAAAGTGGTGTTAATTGTGATTTACAAAAAATATAATCTAAAAAATTAGATATGTTAACAAATTATAATACGTAGTAGATCTAATAGCAATCGTTTATTAATCTCCCATTTTTCTTCATCATAGGAAAAGTTTTTATCAAGCTTTTTTGTTTTGGCCTTTAAAAATCACATCTTTACTGATAGTAAATTCCCCTACTTAAAACTTTAAAATAGCTTTTTTTAATGGGAATGTTATTGGTCTAGAGGTCAAGGGTTTTGACCCATTTCAGAACCTTTGACCTTCATTTAAAGCCCTTATGGTTTACTTGCCTGACGAATAAGGATAATGCAAAATTAATGTTTTTTTTTACATTGATTTATTTGTTTTAGTGCCTGTATTGCCAAATGTATTTAGTCTGTGCTGATAGACATTTCATGAATACAAATGAAAGAATCATAGAAGGTGTGAAAAATCAATAACTTGCATCGACAATAAAGTGCAATAAAAACAATTACTTTTGGAGATTACAGCTAATGGATTTTTACAATGAACTATTGAAGAATAGTTTTGTTTCTAGTGAGTCTGTTATTCAGTAATGTGCTCAAACATGTTAGGACTATTTGAATTGTTTCTAGAAATGCACATAAGCATCTGGGTACTGTACAGTTTTAGGTAGGTAGAGACAAATATGTAAGGTAGGTAGGTAGGTAGATTTCCAAGGCAGAATATTTAAAAATAATAATTTTTGAAAAGGAAGGAACTTTATTTGTTTAATGCCTTCTTTGAAACAGTGATAAACATGTAAAAGTACTATTAACTGAGAAAATAGTTAAAACTTTATTGTTTAGCACACACAATACACAAACCTATCACATGCACTAATATAAAATATACATAACTATGAATACATATGAAAATTACTTGTATCAGAATTACTTCTATAGTTCTATGATTCAAAGTGGAATAAATGATATATTCTAATGTCTCTGTTTTTCATTAATATTGTTTATGTCCTGTGATTGAATAGAATACGGTAATGAATTAATTGAGATGATGACAGTGAAATACGTTGTTTTGTATTAAATAGTTGAAAAAGAATACAGTAACTAGAAATGATATCCTGATTGAAAAGAGTAGCTATAACACAAGAAACAATCCAAGAAATGAAACTGAAAGGATCTCAGAGGTATAAAGATTTAAACTTGGGTGCTAATTACATATTTTTTTCTTTGAGTTATTTTCTAATTTAGAGAGGTTAGTATTGCAATCATAGAAGTGATCTATTTTTTAAAGAGAAAAACTGTGTAGGAAGCCTGAGACATCAAAATTGAATTTCAGCCCGACATTTTACAAATACTATGAAGGGATGGGGTTGAGCTTGATTGATTTTTTTTTCTTTTCAAATAAGATGGAAAATGAAGTGACCCTCTTGCTAAAATTTTAATTATTTTTTAAGAAGAGATGGAGAGGATAGAGGGGCCAAAGATCGAAAGATCAGGTCAGAAACTAGGTTTAATCACATAAATAATACAATACAGTTAAACATACGCATCTGTAAATGTGATTTTAAAATTTTATGGATTGGCAGACATAATGTCACATTAAAGCACTGCTATGATTAATTTCTATCATGATATATTATCATTAAAATTATTTTCTGTAATCATGCAGAAAATAACTTTTACAAATGCAAATTGTACACAAAAAGTACATTAAAAGTAATACACTGATATTTAAAAAAATAATTATATTAAAAAAAACATTTATTGCAATGCAATAAAAATCCAGCCATTATTTTGCTGCTACTTATTTCCTAAATACCCTGAGTGCCTTAGCTCTTTTTTTCATAGTATACACAAAATGTCAAATTATTTGAAATACTATTGTTTATTCTCCCTGTCAACTCCATCAGATGTCCACATTTGTCTTAAAGACCTCAGGACATTTTTAATTGATACTGCATTCTGAGGCCAAGTACCAATGCTGTTTAAAAGCATAAAGGGATTCTGCATTTAGTATTAACTGAAGAATGTCCTTGCTTACTTGACATTAATATCATTTTTTGAAAGAATCCATGTTACATTCAAGGCTACTTTATAAAAGCATTGGCTTGCTCATCCTAATTCAGTCTGACATATATTCCAATAACACTACCTCCCCTCTAGAGTTTAACGCTAAATTTATTGCTAGGCATTGTGAAGTGCATCATTTAAAAATGGTTTCAACCCAAAACATCTAATAAATAAATAATGTGTGTGGCTACTCGATAGTAGACATTCAAGACTAGAAATCATTCCATCGGATACTCAACAGTCCACTATCGTAGAGGGCTGTCAGATAAATCTTATAGTAGCTGCATTTATGTCCTGTAAATCACATGTTATTGTCTGAGCCTTCTGCCAGGTCATCTATTCTTTTCCCATTTATCAGAAATGCATACAGTACATTGAAGCTCAATGCACCATCTAGTCTGGCTTCCTGTCCAAGTAATTATACCAACCAAAAGTGTGAAATTCTCACCCAGATGCTCCTTTTGAGTGTATCATGTCCAGAATTTATGTAGCGCTATTTCTGTTCCACTCCAGAATGCTTTTTTATTTGAAAGATCTTATGAAATGCTACTGGAATAAGAACAATTTTAAGTTTCATGCTATTTCATGCATACAGATATGCACAAGTGAAAACTTCTGCAAGTTTATCAAATGTGTTTCCTTTAATTCATTCTACAACAAATGAAAATGTAGCATTTTGCATACAAAAAAATAGAAGAAATTGTCCTGAAAGTTTCATATGTTGCTGACAGCTGTTTTTTTTAAGTCTACTCAATGTTTGTAAACCAGGTCTTAGAAATTGTCCAGTAAAAGTATACATTTTGAAAAGTTCCTTTACTTTAATCTATTGGCATATTCCTGAACATAACCATAGTTACCTTCAGAATACTTTGGAATAGTGAGTAAAGGGATTAGGAGAGAAACCATTAAATATTATGCAACCTGAAAGAAAGAAAGAAAGAAAGAAAGAAAGAAAGAAAGAAAGAAAGAAAGAAAGAAAGAAAGAAAGAAGGAAAAAGATGCACTGCTTTTTTGCATTAGATTATATGCATCCTGTAGTCGGGTTTCTATTTCTCTAAGCAATATCCTTTATTTCCTTGTGATCTTTTATTTTATTTTGTAGCATTTTTATTCATGAATGATTCTAGAAACAACAACAAGCAAAAACTTTTGACCAAGAAAAAATAGTTTTGGTTTGGTTTATAAATTATTTGACTGATTCCATTGCTGCAAAGATCCACAATTGTGCATAGTTCTTAAATGAATCAGAAAACTTCAATTACACCAGTGGACTTTGGATGTCATCAGAGTATCACAAAATGACTGTTCCCTTTTACAGTACAAAAACTTGTATATAGGATGTTAGCAATAGGAGATACCATAATTATTTTTTAAACATTTAAAGTGTCAATTAAAATTAAAAAAAATACTATTTTCTATATGATACAGAGAGTTTAATAGAGTTTGAATGTTTAGAACTGCTTGCTTACTTGGTTCTCTGTGTCAACCTCTGTGAATTCATATCAATTGGTTCTGTTTGTAGAACAGTCTGATGGTTTTGATCCAAACACTGCCATCTTTATAATTGCCTAATCTTAAAATCAGCATAAATATTCTTAGAATCAACAAATAATATATGAATACTGAAAAAGGGCATATAATGTCTAAAGAATGTAAGGATCATTCCAACATACTGGAATTGATGAAAAAGGTGGTTTAGATATCATGATTCAAATGGAAGAGAAATGTGTAATTTGGTAAAATGAAAAAGCAAAGTACAGAACTAATTTGTCTCTGTGCATGCCGATGTAAGGTGGGGCACAGAGTTCACTAACCCATTTATCACATATGACAGCCACAATGAATTCAAGCAATAAATGAGAAGTAAATTCTTCACAATCTTAACCAAGACAACACACATTTTATTCTTGGTGCTCTTGGTGTTTCTTCTGGTTGTTTAAATAGTATCCATGCTTTCAATAGCATTGGTTACCATCAGTTATCTTATAGCCTAGGGATATTCTTGTTATCATCAAAATTACTGGCGATTAAAATGGCTTTATCAGCTCTGACTGATATGCAAATCATGATCTTACCTGAAGAGAAACAGGTAATAACTGTTTGTAATAACTATTGTTTGCTAACTTCCCAGTTCATTCCAATGTGCTGTAAACATGGCTACTTGGAATCTGTTCTAAAAGATTCTTGACAGAGTCATATAGATGTGATTGCATTATGCTGATGCATAATTTGAAATCTAATTCTTCAGTGATACAGATGTAATTAAAAAGAATACTGAATCCCCTTAGTATAAGTTAACTTTGCTATGGAAATACCCTGTTTCCCTGAAAATAAGCCCTCCCCGGATAATAAGCACAATCAGGCTTTTGAGCGCATGCGCTAAAATAAGCCATCCCCCGAAAATAAGCCCTCCTCAAAACATAGCAGCAGTCATGAGGTGACCACGTTCGCCGCCTCCTGCACCTCAAAAATAATAAGACCTCCCCCAAAAATAAGGCCAAGCGCATATTTTGGGGGTCAAAAGTTTCGGGGAAACACGGTACCTACTCTATAGAACCAGATAGAACCAGTAAGACCCCACCTCTGCTTCATAGGCAGTAAACGATGTGAACTTTGTTAGGAATTCATCAAGAAATTACTAAAGAGTTTCTTACTTTACTTTTTAAAATAAGAATGTAATTTCTTTAAGAAATGTTTCTAACGTACAGAAAACTCTGTTTCTACAGAATACCCCAAATACTCCCCAATGCAAGACATTGTGTGGGAGAGAAATTATTAGCCATCTGGAAGAATTCTGCTTCCCTCTTCAGTGACTCTGCCGAGAATTGTAATTTTAATTAATTTTTTTTTAAAGAAGAAGAAATACAATCATTGCTGTCATTGCTTTTACAAAGGTAAACTTCTTCCCAGGGTTTCAAACCATTAAAAAAAAATTCCCTTGCCCCCAAATCAATTTGGTTTTAAGGACTCTGACATTTCATCATCAGCTTCCGTTTGAAAGAAAACCATAAGGGGAACATTATGCTGGATGAGGCAGACATGATTGACTTCCACAAAGTTTTCTCTCTGGCAGAAACAAAATGGCGTATTCTGTGGAGTTTCACATTTCTCAACAGTTTTTTCCCCCCTCCTCCTCCTCTAATCTCTTCAGTTACGAAAATAAGTTCTTCCTTTAGGAATTTGAAGTTTTTAAACCAATTTTCAGGTTTTGCAGAATCAGCACAAGACTAGATTCAACACATCAATCATACACTAATAAGGAAAGAAAACAACAAAAAATTATAAGGATGCATATATTAGATATGATTTTGGCCACTGAAATAGGTTTGTTTTCAAACTAAAGACACGTAGAGCTTTGAAATAGAAATAGATTGCTACCCTGAGGTCAATGCTGGCGCCCAATCTATTACTACAAGGTTACTATCTGACCATATCATAATTGCTACTCACCAGGCACATAACAATTAGTGTATGCTCCAATAGTACCTATTATGACTGCTTGACCCTTTAATACAGTAAATGCACAGCTCTGCCGATGTAACTCTAATAGCAGGCCACATTAGCAGAAGCTCAATGTTTTCTAAAAGAATAGCAGTGCTGGATTTAATTTGAAGAAAGAAGGAGAAAAATGACTTTTCATATTGTAAGCTTGAACTTTCTACTGGTGTAGCCTACTCATCCATTTCTTCTTCCTTTCTCCTCTATTTTCTTTCAACTAGCTTTCAAGCAAACATGCAAAGCCTACCTCACCTTCCCTGAAGAATGCAGGCACAGTGGCTTTTGCAAAAATCAAACAAATGTTCTTCTCCAGTCTCTAGAGCAAACAAACCCACCCCAAATAAGTATTAAATAACCCAGCAGAAAAATGAAGAACCTCTTAGGAGAACGTGTTAGGGGATTGTGTCATGTGTCTAAGCCAAGAAACGACAGTAGGATTAGATATTTTCCTCCTCAGCGCTTTTTCTCCCCTGTGGCAGGATAAAATTGCCTCGTTTAAAAACACTTCTCCACGATAGCCCGTCTGCTTCCTTCCTTCCTTCATTGCCTTGTTTGTTTTTCGCATTCAACCGCTTAAAGACTTTTGCCTGATTCTGCTCTTTGCCGAATTACTTTTATTCATTTAATGGGAATTGTTGTTTTTACGTCTATTTTGTTAGTCTCTCTGAGGAATCCTTTTTTCATGGCTGAATAAATTATTTATCAGTCAAGCTATAAATAAATAATAAAACATTCACGCTAATGTCACATATGGCTTAAACAGGGAAGAAATTGGAAGTTTGCTGTACAGTCCCATGGGGACGGGGAGGTGAGGTTAAGGGAGACAACTAACAACTGTCAAAGCATCTTCATTCAAATTCTTTGAGGTTCTGCGCATTTTAATACAGAAATGGATTTTACTTATTTGTTAAGAAAATTGATATGGCCGCCCAACTCACTCATGGTAATTCAGTGGGACATTCAGGAAAAATACTTCAATACAAAGCTCAATAATACCCCACATTCTCCTGGTGATAACAATCAAACCAATTATGATGGCACCATATCATCATGGAGTCCCCGGGCCCATTGGCAAAACCACATCTCCAAGGTTTTTTTTAAATTTGTCAAAGTGGGGCCAGTCTTACTTCCATATGGAAGGTATTCCATAAGGAGGGAACTACCACAGAGAAGGACATTCTTCTTGGTCCCATTAAATGACCTTCCTTAAGAGTTGGGACCCATAACAGAAGTGGGTTCCTACCAGTTTGGACCGGTTCTACCGAGTAGGTAGTATGCCGCTGGTAATGTCACGGAGCCGGTTCTGCTGCTCCGTGGGCGCCGCCATCTTTTTTGGGGGATTTTTCTTCTTCTGTGCATGCGCAAAAACTGAGTTTCCGGCACTGCGCATGTGTCATCATTTTGTTTTCGGCCTTTTTTTTTTGAATTTTGTGGGGCTTTCTTTTACTGCGCATGCGCGTGTGTGAGGCATGCCCATGCGGTGCGGGAGGCAGCGAACCGCCGGTGAGGTAAGTTAGAGCCCACCCTGACCCATAACATACCCTACCTCCCTTCTCTGGTGGATTGGGTAGATGTAACTGGGAAATGATGGTTCTTCAAATAATCCATGAATAGAAATACTATGATTATTGTTTCAACTCTATCAACGTAAATCAACATTGAACCTGAATTTTCATCTATCATGACCCAATTCTATTCATATGATACTCTTCACCAGAAAGAACATTTTGGACAGTCTGTATCCAGAACTGGTGTTTAAAGAATGATGAACCAACAGTTAGGGAATGAGCAAAATGTAGTATAAACAATCCCTGAAACAGAACAATGGATCTACTGATTTTCTAATAAAACAAAAGTATTCTTTGCCTTTATTTTCTGAGATGAAGTATGGATCCAAATATATTTGATTATCCTTAACAGTAACTTTCTGGGCAATCTCAGTCCTTCGGTAGTCATTTTCTTTGTGTGAACCCTACTAATGGAATTACATTTTGAGAAAAAACAAGTAAGCATTTTCTCTTATCTGATTCATACTGAGCTATAATCTTGAAGTAGCAAAAGAATAGCTTAAAAAAAGGTTAAATGAAATCTTTTGAGCGTCTGGTTTACGAAGCTCATTGATATGAGCCCACGAAAGTTCAGCTTAACAAAAAGAATATTATTTAGTGACGTTAAAGCAGGCATGTCTAACTCATGGTCCAGGGGCCACATGGAGAGGTAGTAATGCAGTTCCACAAGATCATAAACTTTTAACATTATTATATGATTATGTACTGCATGTATTCACTATATTATATATTTTATGTGCACTTAGACACGCCAAAAGGCTGGACACCCATGCATTAAAGGTTTCCATTCCAGCTGCACTAGTACCACTTGGCTTTTGAGTGCAATTAAAGGGCTCATTGTAATATTTAAAGCTTCCTTTAAGACTTGAGTTTCTCTGGGACAACCTGTCTCCTAAGATGTTATGGATTCCTCTGAGTCAGATATTGAAGGGTCCCCAAACTCATTGACCCCTTCCTAAAGTTTCATCAACCTTCAAATATTTATTATACAAAAATAATTTAATGAATACTACTTTAACTAATATGACTAGCAACAATAACCACCACAACAACAGGGTAGTCTCTTTGACCAATGGCAATTTATATTACCCACTTATTTATTTATGTATTTATTTATTTACTTACTTATTTATTTATTTTCATCAAGCATAAATTAGAAAACAGATACAAGTATTGACAAGATTATGAATACATGAAGCAGATTCGGATAAAAGGGAACAATAGGACAGGGATGGTAGGCACGCAGGTGCGCTTATGCATGCCCCTTAAAGACCTCTTAGGAATGGGGTGAGGTCTATAGTAGACAGTCTAAGGTTAACGTTTTGGGGGTTTGGGGAAGAAACCACAGAGTCAGGTAGTGTATTTTAAGCATTGACTACTCTGTTACTGAAGTCGTATTTTCTGCAATCAAGTTTGGAGCGGTTTACCATGAGTTTATATCTATTGTGTGCTCTTGTATTGTTTTGGTAGAAGCTGAAGTATTCATTGCCAGGAAGGACATTGTAGCAGATGATTTTATGTACTACGCTTAGGTCGGACTGAAGAATAGTTAGTTAGGGTAATGAAATGTTTGCAAGAAAACAAGCAAGCTCAGAGAGCACCAAGGACCTCAAAGTTCAACCCTGAGTTACAAATATTCTCCTTTCTTGGTAAAAATAACTATCCTCCCATCTCCAGCTGCCATACATACATATATTTCTGCATCCTGTTATAAAGGGATAGAAAGGAATTGCCTTGACAGTCCAATGGTATTAGGTTTTTCTATCCATATTTTAATAGCAATCTATACCCTTCGTCTCTGATGGTGTTAAGTACCTCAGCTGCTTATAATTCAGTTCTCAAAAGCTGTCATATCCCAAAATTATGTGACTTTTATGCCTGGAATTCTCACTGGGCTCTTAGGTCTGCCGACTGAAATGGACACCATTGTCTCTCCACTGATTTCTTGACTCCTAATGGAGACAATCTTTCTGCACCATCAAGCAGACAGTGACTTGATCTCACCCCCATTATAGTAAAAGAGACTTCTTCCTGGATTACTGTATGTGTGGATACTGCTATAATGCTGATTTGCCAGTTCTACCCAGCCGCTTAGACACAAAGCAAATTGTAATTGCATAATAATTTTAGGCTAGCTGGTGTGCATCTTATTTTCCTTATTTTCCTTTCAGTTCAATCCACATGTAGATGGGAGAAAGGATAATATTCTCTGCTTACTATACGAAGCACTACCACACTTCCCATCAGGATTTCTGCGTTCAACAGAAAGAAATATGCATTCAAAGGACAGATAATTCAGGTGGAATTCAAAAGTTTTGGAGTTTAGAGAATAGCAACCAACATAGATATGGGAAAATATAAAATGTGATCCATCTTGGTCACAAAAGCTCTTGGTGGCAATGATCTGAAAGTACTTATCCATATACTGTAACATGTCCTCAGTGTATGTTTAACAAACTATCTTTTCCTGGCTAAGAGGTGAAATATTCAGTAGTACTCAACCTTACTTGAATGTATATTTTGATTGGCTGCCCAAATCTTGAAAGAATAGTATTATATTTAGACAGGAACCAAGGATATGTGTTTGTAAGACATTGTATTCCTATAAAAACCTATAATATAAATCCCTCAACACCTTGTACTTTATACTGTGTTGATGGTTGTTATCGTTACTTAATTTCTATTTGTCATTTTGAATGCTTTAAAACTGTCTCTAGCCATATGATTTACTTTTAAACATATACATTTATATTATAAACATATAAATAATTACAACTCTATCTTTCATAATGGAGGTGGATGAAGAATATATACATATAACAAACAACTTTGTAATTTGTATATAATGAATACACAATAGAAAAGTTTTAAAAAGACAGTTTTAGGGGGAAAATGAATAGAAAATAAAATTATATTAACACATAAAAACTGTGACTCAATGTTCCTTTTTTTCTGTAGGTTATTGTCTATAATTGAATAACTCAGTAAGTTATCAGTGAGCCAAGTATTTACCCAGTGATATTGAAATCAATGTTCAAAAAATGCCACAAAAGTATTGCATGATTACCTGAGCAGAAAAAAGAAATACATAGCAGGATTGTAATATCCCTTAAGGGTTTTTTTTTTAAGCAAGAATAGAAAAATATTTTAATGTGAATTTGGTAGCACAGAAAAAGGAAATCATAGTCCTATATTTGACTTTATTTTATTAAGTAGAATTGTTTGCCCACATGTCCTACCAGTTTTCATACTTTTTATTTAAAACCTGGGATTCCTTTTTGAAGTAATGTGTAGAACTGTAATCATTTACCTTTTTAATTGTAAATGTCTAGGTTAAGCTATCATTCAACCCGTACAGTTAAAAAAGGAGAGATGAAAATGAATTGTTCGGTGACATCTTGTGGTAGAGTAAAGGTATTGGTAGATCTAGGAGAAAGAAATAGCTTTATTTCGGAATGGTTAATAATAATTGATACTTGATTTCTAATTGCATTGGTTTATTATCTCCATATTACCCAAGTTTTATTTTTTTAGGAATAAGGGTATCAACATCCACCATGATAATTAATAAAAATTTCCATGAAGTAATTTTTTATTTATGCGGGGTTATTTGATCCCAACTCCCTTTCACTTTTTCTAGTTCTTAATAACACTTTCACTTTTCCTAGGTCTTAATAACAAACACTGGAGTTGTGAAGGGTTTTGCGATACTGATTTACAAACGTTTAACTTTCAAGGATGTGATTTTGGACCAGCCAGTCTTTCTCAGCTCACCTCACCTCACAGGGTTCTTCCTGTGAGGAAAATCAGGAGGAGGAAAAAGTGATTATGTTATGTTCACCGCCTGGAGTTATTTATTTTGAAAAGAAAAAAAAAAGTAATCATAAAGGCAGGCTAAAAGAAAAAGTTCAGAATGTGTGAAAATTTAACATACTGTATTTATCAGCATGGCCACCCTGCTGGAGCAGGCGCTTCTGGACAAGCTGTCCTTATTTTGACAGCCCTGAAGGATAACATGTGGCAGGGAAGTATTTTCCCACCAAGAAGAGTTATTTTAAGATAATGGCTTTAATGTATTTCTGAAGCCCCCGATGAGCCCTATATCACCAAAAGTGTTGGGAAAGAATGTTGTATAATGAAAGCAGCATTAGGTCCAGGAGAGCATAGCCATATGTGTTTGGGATTTTTTTTTAAATAAAAAAGTTGCTTTTTTTCCCCCTTCTCTTTGCGTTCTTCCTCACTTTTCTTGTTTCAAACCATTCCTTAGCCTCCATTCAGTTGCAGCAAGGCTTCACTGTTTTTAATGGGTATTGATGGTTTCTGTCCCTTAAAAAGGAATGGCTTGTTGTGAATAATAAATCACAAGTCATTGCAGGAAGATAAAATGCAGGAGCACTTACAGCTATTCTGTTTCCACCCCACCTTCTCTCCAAATACTAATAAAAAACACAGCATATAGAATCTTGATTTAAGCAGATTTGCTGTTGAAAGCAGGGTGGAAGAGGCGATGAATAATGCAAGGATTTCCGAGGGCTATTTTAAAGATTATAATTTTCTTGCATGGGGTAATCTTTTCAAAAAGCACTTGTCCTAACCTGGAAAGTCTAACCATGTGCTTCTGAATTTCTTTAAATATAATAGAATCATTAACATGATCAGCCATAGTCTTTAGCCATGCTTAACTGAAGGCCACTTTTTAGAGAAAAGAGTGGGGCAGGTTTCAATAAAGTGTTTTTGCTTTATTTGTTGTCTCGTTTTTCTTAGGTCCCTGGCATAAAATATGTTATGAATCACTTCCTCACAGAAGAAGAGAATATTTGTAGCTCAGGGTTAAACTTTGAGGTCCTTGGTGCTCTCTGTGCTTGGTTGTTTTCTTGCAGACATTTCATTACCCAACTAAGTAATATCATCATTGCATCATCAGTACACTGATGAGATTACCTAGTTTGGTAATGAAACGTCTGCCAAAAAAAACCCCAGCTAGGAGAGCACCGAGGACCCCATATCGCTTTCATCAATAGAGTTCTGGATAATTAACTTCATGCTGCTGCTGGGATTCCTAAGGTGGTCTTATTAGATCATAAGAGAAAGGAGGAAGATCAAGCAGGGCAGATTGTTTTCTTCCAAACTTTGACGTCCACCAAAAGATGAATCTCCCAGATTGGGGGATTTTAATTGAGATCCACTGTTGAATATACAACAATAGGGGGGGGGGGGAATTGTTATTTACCTCCACTGAATCTAAAAACCAATATGAGGCTTACAGCAACTAGCTAATCATCAGTATCTTATAAAAAATACAAGAGCACAATCATCAGATAACACATGATTGACCAGTTAAATGAACTAATCCTTATATTGTAGCTTTGCTAAGGATGAATTGTTATTATGTCAACTAATTTCACATCAGCTAACAAAAAATAAACTGCCGGATGCTATTTCATGCTTATGATATTGAAGAAAAAGATCTTACTCCCATATCTATCAAATGTTATGATTTAGTAACTTTTTTTGTTTGTTCTAAAGTAGAGGACTATTTAACATTATGTTGGTTAATGTTCCCTAAATACATTCCACATTGACTCCATTCAACTATTGTCCTCGATTCAGTTAATGCTGGAGGCAGTTATTTTATTAATGTCATTACCAAACGTGTCAAGTTTCTGCATAAAAGAATCTTTAAAGAATTAGAGAGTAAGAAATATTCTTACTCTCTTTAGACTGGGCTACTTTAACTCTTTTTGAAACAATAAAAAAGATCTGCTGGAAGCATTGCTAGACTTATAAATAAATAACCACATGGATATTTATTATAGTTGTCAATGACTCCTTTTCTCTCGATATCCTTTGCGCCATTTCCCCTGTTAAACATAACTACCTTAGTCTTTGATACATTTAATGCCCAGAGTTGTTTCAATACAAAATTGGTGGCAAACAAATTTAATTAATAAATAAATACATTTTCAGATCCATACAGATTATGCATCGGACTGTCTAACATTTGTTGCAAGCTACTTGAGTGCTCAGCAATGATGTAACATTATCTTCATACACAGTGCATGCACATTCATGCCCTCAGATAGTCCCCTTCTAATGAAAAACATTCCATTTGTATTTTGTATAGAATGTATTTTAAGAGAAGGTGATTAGTTGCTAAAATTGCTTACTCTTGTTGTAACGGAGGTAGGAAATGTTACTTTTTCTTTACTGTATTATTTTTTCCTTTCTATCTTTCCTTTAGTTTTCCTCTTTTTCCTTTTCTGCACCTTCTACTCTTTCTATTTTTTACTTTCTCAGTTTGTCTTGGTTTTTTTTGTTATAAATAAAATTATTATAAAATGGATTTATATCAAGTCCTTTGCCATGAACAGTTTTAAGCTTGAACTCCGTACTTACAAAACAGAGTTTTTCTAAGGAGATGCTCAAAAAAACGGCACCATTATCATTCATTCTTTGGACACTGAAAGGCCCAATCACCTTTTCTGATCTTTCTGATCCCATCCCAAATCTCCATTCCTGTCACCTAATTGGATTTCTCTTTACTCAAAGGGAAAAAAATCATTTTGAATATTACAAATAATTTTCCCCCTGAAATTCTTGCTTGTTTTTTCAATTATTGCCAATTACTGGGGTGTAATAAGCAATTGTCATCAATGTATGGGTTCTTACTTTCATATGATGCAATAATACTCTTAATGATACTAATTCATACTTTCTGACATATTATAACTTCTTCATTGATCTGTACCTATATTTTTACTCCTATGCATATATTCATCATAAGATCAGTGCTTCTTCATTCAGATCTATTTCACACATACTTGCCATCCTCCCTTCCTTCCTTCCTCCCTTCCTTCCTCCCTTCCTTCCTTCCTTCCATCCATCCATCCATCCATCCATTATCAGCCTTAATTCATTTATCATAAGCCTGCCCCCTTAGACTACATTCCACATTTCTTTTTCTTCCATTCCATAGATCAATTTTTCTCTAGTAATACTGCTGATCAGTGGAACAAATATATTTTCCTTCAAGAATGCACACAGGTTGCTAAAAATATGTGCAAAAATACCTTTTTTTGTATTTTAATGATACAATTTAGGTTTTAAAAACCCATGTTTTTAGACATTTAAAGGGTTTTATTTTGTTAAATGAAAAAAAAAAAATCTTCATACATAAGAATGCATAGATGTTTGAGAATATGAGCCCATGATTTTTAAAGTGTCTTATCACTGACTTTTATTGTTTGTTTGTTTTTTCAGTATGGTTAATATCATGCCAATATTTCATGAGATCAAAAGTCATTTTTAGATTCTTAAAATTAGTCACACAAATGAGTTCTATATCAGTTTGGCTACTTGGCTTGTATAACAAGCAGCAATGAATAATGTCCTTAAACAACTCAAATTTATTAATAACTGACTGGTTTTATAAAATTGTGACTGTTATTCTTGACAGTATGAATAATTTGAGCCTAATTAATAAAGTTTTCATTACTGGCATTTCAGACCTAATTCCCCCTCTCCACTTAAGCTCCCAGAGATGCCAGTTTCATTTTCTTAATTACCCAACTAGCAAGGACTGATATTTGCATAGAGATCTAGAACCAAAGAATAACCAGGGGACCATAAAATATTTACATTATCAAGGCCAACTCTGGCTCATTATCCCCAACAAATGAATACCAGCCTCCATTTGAGCTTATCATTTCTCTAGGTAATTCTTTCTACTATCAAAATCCTCTTATTGCTAGTAAGTGGAGGGGGGGGAGATATTTTTTCCTTAACATTCAGTCAGAATCTGTATTCCTGCAACTTAAATCCATTATTCTGTGTCTTGCACTCTGGGGCGCTGGAAAAGAGATCTTGACCTTCTTCTACATGACAGCCACTCTTTGAAAAGTGCAATCATATTCCCTTCAGTCTCCTCCAGGCTAAAGATTAGCAATTCCTTCAATCTCTTTTCCTTAGGATTTTGTTTCTGTGCCCTGGTCATGCTTGTTCCCCTTGTATGAACCTGTTCCAGTTTCTTTGAATGCTTCTTCAACTGGACAAAATACATAAATGTGAATCTAACTAATGCAGGAGAAAGTGGAACTAATGATTTTGAAACTGTACTTCTGTTAATGAAGCCTCTTTCCCATTTTAAAAAAAATATCTGTAGCTTTCTCAGAATCTACAAAGGAAATTATGTGATCCAAAAAGGAAGGTAAATTTAGTCTGACAAACTTGTTTGTGAGAAAGCCATTCCAATTTCTGGGAAACACAGTATTGTTTTCGATTTTTAGTATATACAGTGTCTTAAAGTTATTATATGCTCTACGATCTTCTGGGGTGTTGACAACAGATAATTGGTCTGTAGTTACAGTGTTGTGGCCCGTAGACTGCCAGCAGAGCTAGCTGCAGAGTCAGACGAGGAGGAGGAAGAGGAGGAAGAGCCTGGGCCAGCTTCGTAGGCCTTTGGAAGGAAACAGCATCAGAGACAGAGTCAGGGGCTACGGTCTTCCCCCAGGTGGAGAGGCAGATGTTTTCCGGGCCTGAGCTGAGTGAGGGGAAGGAACATATGGGGACCATCCCAGATTCCAGATGAGAGGAAAAGAGAGGAGACCAAAGGAAAACAATAAGCCGGCTCTCAAGGAAAAGCAGAAGTGGATGCTAGCCAGCCCCTCCCTGGCTGGGAAATAAATACTGTAGTAGGGTGTGGGATGGCCAGTTGTCGCAGACAACTCTTAGCTTTTAGGGCACAGCAAGCAATTTGGAATTCTGGGCCAGGACTAATTACATTTTATTTTTGTTTATCCACATGAATAAAAGTCTGTTTCGACCCTGTTTGAAAAGGAGTTTGTTTTTACTAGTGACTAGTAAAGGCTGGGTCACAACATACAGCTTGCTTTTTGAAGATACAGTATAAACATTTGTCCTGTTCTAGCAAACACACCTGGCACGTCATTTATTCCCAAAGATAATAATAGTTTATCCATATATCAGCAAATTTCTTCAATATACCAGGTTTTAAAGCTACCTAACTAGACATTTCTATGGTCCACTCCAATTGCAACTGCAAAGTCCTTGTTCTTCAAATCTGTTCCCTAGCACAGAAGAGCACGGATTAGTATTTCCAAGTGCCACTGTGAAGCTTCTAGAATATGAAATCATGTTGTTTTTATCATTCATTCCGATTGCCTTATACAATTTTAAATTAACTCCCATTGCCTTCAGCCCATTTTTTTCTGAAATCATAAAAACGACAGAGTCAGTGACCCACTTCTCTGAATTATATCTAATAAAAAAATGGATTTAAAGTTTTGCCAGCTTGGATTTTTTTTCTTTCTTCAATAGTCGCTCATTTTAATGTATTGGATAAACAGAAAGGAGGGCGAAATAAGAAACTGTGAGATGCCTTCTGTTTACTCACATTAGAGACTTAGTCACAGAGCGCTATGCTCAGTAATGAACAATAGAACCTTTGCACAAAAGAAATTTCATGAAAAAAGAACTAGGTCTTTTTATTATTATTACTGCCATATTTTCTCCTTGGGAGAAGGAAAAGCAACACCCGTTGTAATAAAACTTTTAAAAATAAAGATTTGGAAGCATCTTACCGTATATAAAATACTTTTAATTGTAATTTAATTGTAATTTTAATTGGCCCAGAGTCACTTTTTCAGATGGGCAGTCTCTAAATTTGATAAGCAAACAAATAAACATGATTATGTAGATGAAATCATAACATATGAGGAGGTTTCAATACCTTCCAAGGTTAACAGCAACTTTATTCCTATTCCATTTATTTATTTGTTTGTTTGTTTGTTTGTTTATTTGTTTGTTTATTTGTTTGTTTGTTTATTTATTTACTTACTTTTCCATCTATAGTCTATGAGTTGAGGAGTTTCTGAGACTAGACAATGGTCAACCGCACTACAGTGACCATGTAAAAACATGAATCAAACAAATATATTTCATAAACCCTGTGACAAGGGTAAGAACGGATTGGTTCAGAAATCCAGCACCATTGTCATGTCAAATTCATTAACTTGGCCACTATTCTTCTCCCTTTCCGATCCTCAACATCAACGAATCACATGCACAGTGGCATCATCACACACAACGGCACTGTAACAAACTTTCATTCTGACATCTCCCTGAGTCATAAAAGTTGCAGCATTTGCATAATGACATTGCTATGTATTTTTCATCATTTGCCTCCTGCACACACGTCCATGTCTCTGATCATTCTGAATGATTATACGCTGCCATAGTGAGTGGTTGGAATGGAAAGAGGGATCGACAAGCCTTAGGAAACACAAGTGTTTCAAAATTCCACTTTTTTAAAAAAAAAATTATTTTTTAAAATTAGACATACAAACAGTCAAAATTCCACTTTTAAAATGCGCTGGAGTTGATCTAGATAGTTTTGACTTCATGCAGATCCTTACAGCTCTTCCCAGGTGCAGCAGAGATGGGTTGCTGCTGATTCAGGCGAACTGGTAGTTCCGATCACCAGCTGGGCCCGCCCACCCTTCCCAGTGCTATTCTAACCTATATATCCCATTCTCTGGCTCGCTCACCCCACCCAAGCAGCCCAGATTATTTCTGTGCCTCACCTGTTCTACTCAAGGTGTGCTGGAAGCCGCGCACATTAAATTGCCATGTGTTTGAAGCCGCACGCAAACTCACGTTTTCAGTTCTGCACTAGGCGAACCAATTGTTAAACTAGGTGAAGCCCACTTCTGAGGTGCAGACTAGCCCAGTCTGGGATTTTAAATGTTGGGATTTACTTTGAAAATATAATTTGAAACCTGAATTTGAGCAGTTGAAATTCAGCTTCAGCCAAGTTGAAATTTACTAACATTATGCCTGTTTACTCTTCTCTCAAGCAGGCATCCAGCCACCCTACAAAGTATCAGGTTTCGGGGGGGGGTGTTCCCCTTTCAACTGCCTTGAAAGAAAATGGCTCATTAGAGCCCAGAAGACCAGGTGAAATAAGGATTTATGGCAGCAATGGATGAACCACCCACAAGCTCCAGCATTGCAAAGGACATGACCAGTTTTGGCCTAGTTTCAAATAAAGCAACCACAAAGACTGAAAGAAGCCTAATCTGCTCCTATGGCACAAAGCTCTTGGGTGAAGGTGCCCTGAGTAAATGAGGAACATCTCAGTTTTCCTATTGATGCTACGCATCATTTCTCATGCATATTTCCTTAAAAATAAGTCCTGATTTGTTCAAAAGGGATTACTCCTATAATACGTAACAGGATTATCCCTTCAGTGGCCAAGTGGCTACATGAAAGTGTGTTCCCAGCTGAACTGCCATGCTTATATCAGCAGAAACGTTGAGCATAAGATGTGCTCAGCTCTCTTCTGCTCTGTTGTTTCTGTTCCTGTTAGGTGAGAAAGCCTAACAACTGTCCCTTTGCCCCTATCCTTGGATGGGGTCAGAATTAAGAGAATTAATACTAGTTTAAGATGTTGCCAGGATAGATTTGTGACATGTATGTAGAATATTCTTCCAGGGCTAAATAAAGACATAACCAGATCTAGATAGTTGCTGCTTTCTTTTACTTGACACGAAGGGCCAGACAATTTCATACAGGATGGAAGACCAAAAGATGAAGAATCAAGTTAGAACTTCAATTTGGACTGAGGAAGCTTCTTGGATGAGAAGCTAAATATTTTCAAAGGAAAACTCCAAGAAAATCCATCTGCCTTTTGGGAAAGGGGGGGGGGAGCACTTTGGGACAATCATGACCTGGATGATTGAGAATCCCTACAGACAAGGAATCAAGAGATAGAATTTTCTAAGTATGGTTGATGTTTCCACCCTAATTACATCTTTTGACATGCTCACATGCAGGATACACTCGGAACATGATGAACTTGCTTTCTCAAAATTCAGGCTGAGACAAGTATTAGGCTCTCACTATTAAGAGTTCAACCATGCATACATCACTTTATCCAAGAGGTCTCTTGGCACCTAGAATTGTTAGTGGTCTGGAATGGTTTATGGCTCTTCTTACTGAGACAATCCTTTGACCAGCCCACAGCATCTGGTTTTATGCAAATGGAAATGGCCCTACCTGATTACTAGTAAACAGAAGGAAACAGACCAAATGTAAACAATAAGCTACCTCTTAAATATGATCATATTTGGACTGATTTCTAGCGTTATGGACTACATATAATAGTTATAAAACATTATTATTCCAAACTGTTCTAAGATTTCTCCATACTTCTCTGGCTGGTAGATGACTTCCATGTCTAAGAATCAGCAATAAAGCAACTGGATTATACTTAACAATATATAACAACATGATAACATGAAAATTATCACATGCAATATATGGTCAAAAAACGTTAAGATGGAAGCCACAACAGCACAATGGAAGTCCTACTTGGTTTGTTTTTTTAATGCATTGCACATGAGATGGACATATAAAAAACAGACAGAGTTTTAATTGAAGTTTTATAGTTACCTTTTTTTTTACCCTACCTCGTGGGCACAACCTTAAGATACCTAAGGCATACCTAAGGCACAACCTTAGACTCACCTCAATGAAAAGAACTTTAAAGAGATACTTCTCTGCTATATGCAGAGTTCTCTAAAAGGTTAAGAGGAAGTGCAGGAGGATGGCAACCTGACAGCAAAGGAAAAACAAACACTAATGGGTTTTCTTAAACTGTAAATATGTAGCAGTAAAACTACAAGGAGATACTCAGACTAAATATTTGAAAATCTAAGAATTCTATTGAACAGCAGAATCAATGTTGTTAAAACAACCAGGTACTTTGTCTGCATTTTTATTTTTTAGGATCAAAAAGCGGCTTGTCTTAGAGATGATGAAAGCCTGTCATATTACAAGGCTAGTTAATTTGAAAATATTTTCTTGTGCTTTGTTTCCCAGACTTAGCTTTGTAATACAAATCAGGTATTAAACAGAAGAATACATTTTGTTTTCTGTGAAATCAGACGCAAATCCCTCCAGGTGATTTTGTTCAGGCCCAGGATCTCAGCTGATTCATTAACTAAATGGAGCCACAATGTTCTGCAGAGGAGGCCTGAGGCTGTTGTGAACATTTTAGAAGCAACTGCAAAATTTCAGAGAGCTCAGAAGTGATCAAGAAGAGCGGGTCATCACAGGAATATATATATTTTGACACAAGTAGCACATGAATAAATCAAAGGTGCACTGGGAATATAATAGGCTCAAAAGATGGAGGCAATTCAAGAACACAAGATGACCTAAAGGCTGCAGCACAATTTTGCAAACAGCAAAATTGTGAGATCTTTGAATGTTCAGAAAGATTTGGGATAATCGTGTTAGAGATGAGATTCAAGGATTAATACAGCTAAATAAAGCGCATTTCAACTTTCAACAGCTGTTTGTTACATGTAGAGGATAGTCTATGGAATATGACAGAGGTGGGTTTTTAATCTTCTTACTGCCGGTTCGTTCAGGGGGGCACTGCAGCCACGTGCGCACATGCGCAGTGTTTTTAAAAGCTTCTGTGCATGTGCAGGAGCAAAATCCAAGATGGCGGTGCCTATGGTGGCACTGAAAGAACTGGCTCAGGAGTGTGGCAGGCCCGGGTTCTTACCGGGACTTACCGTGCCAGTAAGTTACTAACAGGTCGGTAGAACTGGACCAAACCGTTAGGAACCCACTTCTGGACTATGACCATAAAATATTTGGAATTCAGTAATTATTTTAACAGAAAGGCATTTTCTTTTATACTGAAGAAGCAATTCAGCAGAAGTGCAGAACTCATAGCAAGCTTATCTGGCCATTTTCTGATATCTCTAAATGAGTTTTAACAGCAGTTTTAGGGGATCTTATATGGCAGCCTGGAAAATACCTGTAGGATAAATGGTACAGTTTTGTACCAAATGCTATATTTTTGTACTAAGTCCAAAAATTTATTTTGGAAATCATACAGGAAATAACGTCTGTTGCAAAATATGAGAACATATTTTGTAACTAAAAATAAATGTACACTTCCCAAAAATATTTCCAAACTAAAATAACACTTTACACCAAAATCTACATTTCCAAATGTTGTGGTGCAGTTCTTTTTTAAAAACTATAAAAAAAAAACCTGCTTTGGAAAAGCATACCCAAAAATTTTTATATTGCAGACAGTAATGGTGAAAAAGGCATTTATATATAGGATGGTCATTTGCAAAAGAATTTGAGCAATGTGTGCCAAAATTAGTCTATCAATAATTTTTAACAACCTTTATTTAAGATAAGAATACAAGTATTCGTTTTTGCATTCATGGTTTCAAAATACAGGATGGTGTATTTGTTTCTTTCTCAGTCTCGCATTCTTCCTTGTTTCAAAAATAACACTGTTGGAAGAAATATCCATCTGGGTTCAGCTCCAAGTGGGGGAAAAGGCACTGGAAACATGGTGGCTGCTTGGAAAGATGGTTTAATGGTGGACAGCAGGACCACAT
>JANHFT010003466.1:58026-73101 GCA_032467955.1 Pseudoxenodon macrops
CCCCCCCCCCCCCCCCCCCCCCCCCCCCCCCCCCCCCCCCCCCCCCCCCCCCCCCCCCCCCCCCCCCAGAGTGAAATGGGTGCAGCAATGTTCCTGTGATCCCTTGTCCCATTCCGCATACAATTAATTCACATGTAAAACTTTGCAATTTAGCCATTTATGCTTTTCCATTATGTGAATTAAGTGATATCAGGCATATGTCTGGATTTTGCACGTATAGGATCATCTCTCATCTCTACACTAATCCTTGTGTCTTGCCACCTTTTGACAAGTCCTCATGATACATCATCTCCAAATCATAGTGAAGAGATACAATTATTAGACATAAACTGAAATAAGAAACATTTCTTGGTAAGTTCCACTAAATTCAAATGAGACTTGCTTTGCAAAAATATTTTTAAGATCCGGGTCTATTACATTAAATTTGTCGTCCTCATTCTAGTGTAATGTAGCACTATAAAAACATAACAAAATGTTTTTGACTTACTCCATAAGACACATCTAGGACTTCAGAGCTGTTGTGTTGCAGCCCAATAGTTTCATTCTGGATACAGCGACTAGAAGTGTGAGCACCGGCAACTATTTGACCATGTAGCGTAGCTCCAATCAGTGTTCCAAGGACTTCAAATACCATTCCTATGGGAAGAAAGCAAACCACTTGTTTAATGAAGGCTGAACCACAGGCAGAGATAGCATTCTCCACAGGGCATTCAAAATCTGCAGAATGGTGGGTGCAGCTTCAGGAGCAAAAAAACCCCCCATCACTTTTGTAAATGCAGCACATCTTGCAGATTTTGACATACACATCCCTCTAGCCAGCTTTCAACAGTAAAACAGTGATTTATATGTATATTGCAGTGACTATCAAACCATACTATAACAAGAAGGGGGAGCCATTGTAACATGCAGTCAGAAATTCAGGAAATATGTGCAAGGAAATTTTTTAAAAAGTGAGATTACTTCAGTAGTGGGTTGCAAATCCCATCGCTACCGGTTCGATCGTGTGTGCATGCGCAGAAGCATGCGGGTGAGCGGAGCCTCCTGCCACCACCACTAACGGTTCACCCGATCCTGGCCAAACCGGCAGCAATCCACCACTGGATTACTTCAAGACCAATGGTTTATTACAAAGCTATCTCTTCCAGCATAATGCACAGACCCCAGAGAATAAATGGAAATCTACATGTCATAAATTGTCTCTATTTGACTGAGCCTCAGACCCACATATTTCCTTTTCTCTGCTCCATTTCTTTCTAGGTTTCTCTAGTTGAACAGAAACTGCAGTTTGCCTCTATGTTTGAATTGTTCAACTATTGTCTGCATTTGCCCTGCAAATCAGAGCTGGAACGACTCATATAGTGCTTTCCATTTACTCCATTCATATGGTGGGGAATAAATTCAGCATTTGCAAAGGAAGCAAGAAGAATGAAAAGTTGTCCAAGTATTTAGCTTGGCATTATATGTTAATTAACACCTGAATTGTTTTGTTTTTCAAAAACTTGCTCAAGAACATGCTAATATATGAGGGACTGTGGTGAATGTGGAAAGATTATTTTCTCCCTAAGAACATGAAAAAGCAGACTTTAGACCTATAACACAGTACGGTTTGTGAGTTCAAAAGATATTCCTTCTCTTGTGGCTTTTACCTACCATATTTTTTGGAGTATAAGATGCACTTTTCCCCACTAAAAGAGGGTGAACATTTGGTTGTGTCTTATACACCGAGTGTAGGCCACTCCCACCTGCCTTCCAGCAATTTACCTCCTTGCAGCAAACAGCAAACAGCCTTTTTCAGTTTCAGTTTCTGCACAGCCTGATTAGCTTAAGCAGATGATTGTCGGTTGGATCAGTCTCCCGACCATCAGCTGTTTCAGGCTGCAGGGGGGCAGATTCCCCCCCTTGTGCTAAATAGACTATGCTGAAACTGAAAGTGAAACTGAAATAGGCTGTTTGCTGTTTGCTGCAAGGAGGCAAATTGCTAGGAGGTAGAGGCAGATTTCTTTCCTTGTTTTCCTCCCCAAAAAAAGGTAGATGCTTCTTATACTTTGGAGCATCTTATACTCCAAAAATATGGTAATTTTTTAGTCACAGGTACAGAAGAAGGGCACAGGGTGAAAAGACTGAATGAACAAACTCCATGTTTGTCTAGTGCTACAAGGGAGCAGCAGTGTTAGCTCAATTACAGTCATACATCGAGGTCTACCCATAGTCAAAATGGAAGTACCTCCACCTTCACCAAACAAAAAACAGTGAAGCATGGTCACGTAAAACCCCTTTCTTGGAAGACGTGGCAAAAACATATAACGCATTTATTGAGAAAAGAACCAACAGACTGCTGGCAGCTGAACCCAGCTCTCTCTCCCAGTTTAAAACTATACTATATGCAGCCCAGGACTAGTGCTCCCTCACAAGGACTAGCAGCTCTTTCAAAAGAGCACTCAACCCACATGTATCATGAATTTGTATAAGACTTGAAGATGCTTTGGAAAACCTCAATCAGATGCTTTTGTGGAAACTACGTATTTGGTCTCAAAATGGCCATAAAGTCTGGCAACCAGAGGAGGAGGGGGCATGTTTACAACTGAATTAAATACCTTGGAAGAATTGGACCAATCCCAACCCCTGACTGCACTCTCAATCCTATTGCCAAAGAAGTGTGCTAAATTATATCCATGGCAAAAAAAAAATTGGTTTCTGAGGAAGATTTTAAAGCTGAACATCTAAAGATTACTTTAAGCTGCCTCGGCTCTGGCTTAGAATGAGACAAAGGCAATGTCATGAGGATATGGCATTATAAAAAGCTTACCAGGACAAATTCCCTACTGCAATTAGGGGCACATGAGGATGAGCCTTTGAGTAGTTACAAGCCAGCAGCGTAAATGAGTCATAATTTCTGCTTGATCCGTTTTTCAACAGATTGCATGTACAATTCGGGGCTCTGAAGCCTGCCTGCCCTTGATAGGTTTCCAGAAGAAGAAGAAGACAACAAAAGTGTCATTTAGTTATGTTTTTGCTTTCCCCAACAAAAATGTGAACAGACCAAAACCCTGTTCAGACCATTATTAGCTAAAAATAAGGCCAGCAAGAAAGGAGGCTAATGGTTCCAAAACAATTACTCTGAATATTAGATCCATTAGAGCCCTGGGTATATTCCTAAGAGGATATATTTGAAGTATGTAAATGATAAAATCCAACACAGAAATCTTGCAAATTTCATATCCAATTTTTCTGTTATCAGACTAAGACAGTAGCTAGGTTGCATCAAAAATGGAAATAATGAAATAACAACTTATAAAAGATAAGGAAAAAGAGTCTAGGCCAACGTTTACTAATTATGTCAACTTCCAGGTGTACGGAGTTCAGGAATATATCTACTAGCTAGAGAATTAGAATAGAATAGAATAGAATAGAATAGAATAGAATAGAATAGAATAGAATAACAGAGTTGGAAGGGACCTTGGAGGTCTTCTAGTCCAACCCCCTGCTTAGGCAGGAAACCCTACACCACTTCAGATAAATGGTTATCTAACATTCACAACTTCAGGAGGCAAGTTGTTCTACTGATTAATTGTTCTAACTGTTAGGAAGTTTCTCCTTAGTTCTAAGTTGCTTGTCTCCTTGATTAGTTTCCACCCATTGCTTCTTGTCCTACCCTGGTCATATCTGTAAATTGCCAACTTTGGGAAATGCTGACCTCCTGCTTTTCCTCTCTAGTCACCAGATGCACAGTACTACAAAACACAAGCAAGATATGAGGGTGAAATCCCCTTACTATTTATCCTAATAACACCTTATTCCTTCTGAACTGGCATTTAGGGCCATGTTGCTTCACGTCAAAAATTAAATAAATTATAGATGAGTACCATGTATGTAATTATTTTCCCATCTTATGATTGTCTCCTGCAAATCCCTCAAAATAAACACTAGGAAGTATTAAGATTCATCCATATGGTCTGTGCAGGGACAAAGGAAATGCTGCTTTAGTCATTCTTTTGTTGATATTTATTTGAAGATGTACAATTTTCAGCAAAAAAGATGGCCCTGGGGTCCCTATTCCAGGTATTAGAATGTCTGAAATGTTTACCCCATCCTAAGATATTCTCCTTGAATATCGTCTGAGCCCCTGTCATTTCCTCAACATTGCAAGAGACATCTGGATCAACCAACTGCTTCTGTTAATTAATTTTATATTTAGTGCTCGGCTGTTGCCACCATTTGTTCTTTTATTTTCATAATATTTGTTTTCCCCCATCAACTAAAAACAATAACATTTTGAGATATAGTGCCATAAACGAAGCTTCCAACATTAGTAGGGAGGGGGAGGAAATGCCTATTTAGGAGCAGGGGGTGAAAGTATGTCCCTGCCAAATCACATACAGAGATGAATCTAAATGAGTGAATTTAGGTAATTAACACACAGCCAAGCCAAAGAACTAGATCTGGAATAGCTGCCAAACACCAATTACCTGTGCAGCTTAAAAGCACAGGCAATAAGCATTTCCCCAAAGCCTTTTATATCACAGCCTTATCAATTTTTTATGTTCGGCTTTTCTTCTTCAGGCAAGAAGAGGATGATAAAAAGACAAATCAGAATAAACACCTTGATTTGATTTTAGGTGGGAAAAACTACTCTGACAGGACAGCCCTTAGCTGACCTTGGCTCACCTAGGAAAGCAGCTCAAATCTACTCAGGACTTGAAAGGACTACAGGAATTCCCAAGGCTACAGCTATACTAGAAAGTTGCTTTTTTTTTAATATCCCGGAAGATGACAGTGGCAAACAATCTCTTTCTTTGCCAAGAAAGTGGCACTTTCCCTCCCAAGATAAAAGGCAAAGTTTAGGACAAAAGTCAAAATCAACTTGAAGGAATATTTTGGCTACCTGATGTGAGCAGCTAGTAATAACTATGTTCACACATCAGAACTCAAGAGGTTTAGAATAACAGGCCAGCCAAGTGGATTTTGGCAACTGAGACACAAAAGTTCCCACCAATGTCCTTTCTCTCCATGAGTGTAAAAATACAATGATGTTAAATACAATAACTAAGTGAAAACCAGCTCTTTGATGGTTTTGCCTTACTCTGCCTAAGGGAAGAGATGTCCTTGGCATGTGTTGGCATTCATGGCTTCCACAATCTCTCATATAGAGGAGGGAATGAAGAAGAATAGGTTGCTATTCTTCAAAGCACCTGAGAGTAAGACAAGAAGTAACAGGTGGAAGATCATTAAAGAGAGATCCAACTTAGAACTAAGGAGAAATTTCCTGACAGTGAAAACAATTAATCAATGGAACAGCTTATCTTCAGAAGATGTGGGAACTCCATCACTGGAGGTTTTCAAGAAGAGACTGGATAGTCATTTGTCCAGAATGATGTCAGATCTTCTGCCATGGAAAGGGGGCTGGACTAGAAGATCTTCAAAGTCCCTTCCAACACTATTATTCTATGTTCTCAAATCTCCTTTGGAGGCTACACCAGACCAACAAGTGTTTCTGGCATGCCTATTCATTATTTATTATGGCAACATTTCCATGAATAAATGAACCTTAACCACATGCAGAGCACACTGCCTGGTTCAACAGTGTTTGAAAGGGTGATGGAATATTATCTAGCATCAAGCCAAAAATCGAGGCGTTAGCAAGATTGAAGGCTTTCGTCAAAATGAAGAACACAGTGTCACTTCTGCAGAATGCAAGCTCCATTACTTTTCTCTGTGTGTATGATATAGTGACACATCTACAAAAGGGATTTTGTGTTGCAGTGTATGGATATAACATGGGTACAAATTAGGAAGGATACTTTCCCAAAGCTATTTAGATTATTTATTGCACAATATTGTCAGGAATAGAATAGAATAGAATTCTTTATTGGCCAAGTGTGATTGGACACACAAGGAATTTGCATGTGCTCTCAGTGAACATAAAAAGACAAGATACATTTGTCAAGAATCATAAGGTGCAACATGTAATGATAGTCATAGGGTACAAACAGAAAATCAAACAGAGAAGCAAAAATAATCAATTAATGAGTATTTGGAGGATCCAGAAATGGCTAAATTGTGCCACAAAGTCTACATTTGCAGAAAAAAAAGTCCACTCAAGACAAAACTTAAATGATTCCTTGGCATAGCTGTTTAAAAAGGATTTGATATAAAGAAAAGAAACAGTTTACAAATCTCTTTGGATATTTGCAGGAAAACATTGGAGAACAATCAGCATAAAGTAGTTACACACTATTTCAGAGGTGTCCAAACTTGGTTCCTTAAGACGTGTGGCCTTCAACTCCCAGCTGGCTTTCATGGCTAAGGTGGGACTAGAACTCATCCAGGATCTCTGCCCAAAAATTTGGCAGGAAATTTCAAAAGTCCATTTCTGCACCGCTCCAGCGCAGGATCCCCAAATTGGCCTCATCTTGGGGCATATTGGGATGGTTAAATGGCTGCTACATCCAAAGCTGCTTGAATCATTTCATCCAGATTGAAAGAAAAAAAAACTACCAAGCATACAATGTCTGAAATTTCCAACCCAAGCTGGCCCACTCTTGCTTGAAATATATCATTTTTGCAGGTACCATTTCTTTCTTTTTATATATTTCAGTACAAAGATTTCAGAGACTCATTCTAGCTAATAGATCAACAGCTTGGCCACCAATACCCGTACTTTTCAGAGTACACACTCTGACACACTTTTGTGCATAGGATGCACTTCCTCCCCTCCACCCTCTAAAACAGGGTGGAAATGTTGGTCCATCTTATACACTAAATACAGCCATTTTTGGCCTCCCTAAGCCCCGCCCTGCGCGTCCCATTTTTGTGAAAATTGGGATGGCAGAGGGTTTGGGAGCCCTGCAGAGTGCTTCTGGGGGCTGGGGAGGGCAAAAATGCTCCCGTTTTTATGAAAAACTGGCTCATTTTATGCCTGCGTGCCCCATTTTTACAAAAAATGAGACGCAGAAAGGGTTTGGGAGGCCTGAAGAGTCTTCCTGGGGGCCAGGGAGGGGGAAAAAAACTTTTTTCTTGCTTACATCTTCATAATCTTGGTGTGTCTTATACACCGGTGCGTCTTATAGTCCGAAAAATATGGTACAGTACATCTGTAATGGGCCTTGATTTTGCATGAATTTTTTAAAAAGATGTACTACTGAACAAAAACAAAATCCAAGGGGAAATTGTAATACTGGTTATTGCTGCTGAAGCATTGAAATAATTAACTCCATTTTAATAAGGAAGGACAACTGCATAACAGGAAACAAATTAGAACTCTTCTGCTGAAGAATGACTTGTATAAATTATTTTTACAGCAGTTTTATTTTCCCCATAATTATATTAATTCATTTGCTATTATTCACTGTAATAACACCAAACACAATGATTTCACTTACTATTAATGTGTCTCCAAGCTCTACTTTCCTGAGAGTCCCCCAGTAATTCAGAATTAGTTAAATGTACCATTAAAATAAAAGTGAAAACTAACTGCCATTCTTCTAATGTAAAATGGATGGATGGATGGATGGATGGATGGATGGATGGATGGATGGATGGATGGATGGATGGATGGATGGATGGATGGATATCTCTATGCAGCTTCTTCTCACAGCCAATAGATAAAAATTACTTTTTTTCTAGAAAATTTATGTTACAAGGACTACTTTAATTTTTATTGAAGGCAAAAGGAAAAGGGGATAGCAAATAAAGAGATGCTTAGATGGTGTCATCAGTGCATTGAACATGAATTTGGGTAAACTCCAGGAGACAGTGGAGTACAGGGGGCCTGGCATGCTATGGTCCATGGAGTTCAAACAGTTGCAAATGACTTAGTGACTGAACAGAAACAATAAAAAGTTTCATATTTCTGAAACCTGAAAGTACAACATCTGTCAGCCTACCTTCATCTACCTTGAATTTTCATCCTGACACATCTGAGTTAAATCTCACCCTGATGAATGAGAATTGCATCGGTGACACAAAAGTCATTAAAGTAACCTATTTTGTTGTATGAATCGAAATCAGGATACCTTATGCATTTTTCTCCCCCTCTCTGAGAATGAATCTCTCAGGGGTGAATCTATCCCTGGTTCATAGATTGCCTTCAGCAAGATGCTTCTTCCACCATCACTCCACAGTTTGTTATCATGCCTTTTCTTGTTCTGCTACTGCCTGCAGTTTTCAGCAGACCATCTCAATTAAAGTTAGTTGTCATCTCATCATAACCTATTGCTTAAAAAGATATACTGGTATGTCTCAACAGAAAACAAGCTGGTGTTCACTAATGTGGTTCAGCAAAAGCATTTTATCAGTCAGGGATTGAATGCAGAACTATGAGGCATGACAATAAGAACGTATGAAGGTTAAGTAACAAGCATTCGGTGTGAGAAACAATTCTAATTAATGAGGAGAAATATGAACAGAATGTAATTGCAAATCATTTCTCAAGCAATGGATTATTCTGCCCACCTCTTGCCTTCAGTATTGACAGTTGTTGCTAAGAGATTATGCTTGCCTCATTTGGAACTGGCAACTGCCACATAAATCTAACAGATCTGGTTTTCAAAAATCCATACTACATTAGGTGGCCCCAAGAAACACAGAAAAATGCAAACCCACAATGCCAATTAGCAGTCATCCAAATTTTTGTAGCTCAGATCCGGTAGTTTTATATGTAGAGGTGGTAGTATTGTTGGTGGTTCTTTGAACTCAAGCAGTAAACAATGCCCCAATCAAGAAACTACCAACTCAGACAAACAATCCAACAATAAACAACAGCCTAATCAAAGAACCACCAAGAACACTCCCACAAACACCAGCAGGGCAAGCCACTTGTATATGAACAGAGAACAAGGCCCACTCTCTTCTAGCATTACTAATGAAATGCCTCCAACAAAACAACCAAGCTGGTCAGCAAGGACCCCATACATAAAGTACACAATGTAAAAATTTAAATTAAATTAAAATACATAGCAGCTGGGCATTTGTTAGGAGTTATAAACAAGCACTGAGTGGGAAGAGCCAAAGGTTGAGAGAGAGAGAGAGACCATTTTATCTTGATATCCAGTTTGTGACAACATCTTTTTCTATTTTTCACTTCTAGTCTTCCCTCTGTTGATTCCCTCTTCCCTCCTCCTCCACTCAACAAGCTACCTACGAAGGGACAGATTGCTCGTTCCAGAGGTGTGAACTGTGGGTTTGCAAGGAAGTTTTGAAATTACGATAAGCGCCCTTGGGGCTACAAACTCCACACTGCAGTTTGATATTAGGTGTAAAGGTAAAGGTGTTCCCCTCGCACATATGTGCTAGTCGTTCCCGACTCTAGGGGGCGGTGCTCATCTCTGTTTCAAAGCCAAAGAGCCAGCACTGTCTGAAGACATCTCCATGGTCATGTGGCCAGCATGACTAACCACCGAAGGCACATGGAACGCTGAAGGCTGTTACGGAAAGCTTGACATTAGTGAGCACAATAAATAAATGCAATGGTTCTGCAGGCATACACAAATTAATTATATTATCTGAATTGACCATTGTTAGTGTTCATTTCTACCCTTCAGCTGATGGAAGGAAATCAGAAAGAGAATGGGAAATATTTCCAACAAGGAAAGAAAATGAAAAACAGCAGAAGCCAATGTGATTACATTAGTGAAGATCTGAAAATAAAGATCTGAAAACTCATGGAAAGTTAAAATAAGAGTGAGTCATCGAGGAGGAGTCCAGAAATGTTTCACAGAATTGGAAAGAATGTGTTGAGATTGGGATAGAAAATAAAAAGGGCTTCTTTATATATTCTCAAAATAAAAGGAAGACACCAGAATGAGCACTAATAGCTCCATAAAGAAGGGGAAATGCTAAGAAGGAAACAAAAGAAAAAACGGACTTATTCACAGCCTACTGTATCTTAGTCTTCTCTTAACTAGAATGTGTATTCTATACAAAATTGTGAAGAATCAGATAAAGAGGAAAGGCTGCAACTTGAGATTGATAGAAACATGGTTAGAAAGTATTTATTTACATTAGAAGAATTATTTTTTTCATAGCGAGAATAGTAATAATTACATTACTTTTAGGACCTACAGCTTACGTAATTGCATATTAGGATCCTTATCCATCAAATTATTGATGGTCTGGCCCAAATATATTACCTTTTAGACACAGTGTCTTGCCAAACAATGGAAGAAGGTAAATGTTCCTAACTTCAAAACGTGTAAAATGTTAGGAGCCAGTACTGTAACTATAGCCAGAGATCTCTCATTAATACTTGTGAGTAGATCATAAAAATATCAGTCTGAAAGTACCATAAAAACAACATGGCTATCAGAAATACAGATTAGACAAATTGGTGAATCATAGTTTTCTTGAGAATCATATTGAAATGTCAATGATTCCACATCAAGATAGTGAAAAATCAAGGAGACTATTATAAGGCTCATCCTACAACATTTATATTAATGATTTGAATGAAAAAATGGAGGCACTACTAATGAGATTTGTAGATGGCGTAAGATGAGAACTGAGAAAAAGAGCAGTCAGTCTGCGAGTCTTGACCCATGCACACCACAACCATCAACAATCCAAAGTGTCATTTGTGTGAATGACATTTGAATTATGTCCAATCCTGCTTGAAGACCCCAGAAGAATTAAGTTTTTATACGCTCTGTTTTGGATATCATCATCCAAATGAGGGAGGCTGGAGGCTGGAGGCTAGTGTATGGTCTGGCCCAATCCTTCATACACTAGCCTAGCCTCCCTCATTTGTTCTTTTATTTGCAAAGTACAAAAAAGGTAAATATAAACTTACTTGACAGGTTCCTGAAGATACCAGTTGTATTTAAGATTCAGAAGAGCACCAGGAAAAGAAAAAAATTCAGGGAATCAGAACTGTAACATTACCAGTAAAGAAAATTTATTGAAGAAAAAAAATCATTTTTCAAAAAATTATGGGCCTTTTTTTTACTACTGGGAATGCAAAGATTAAAGTGAAGTCTATATATCACAAACAGGAGGACCAAATGATTTAAAACATTTGCTATAATGACCTGCTATGGAGCAAAAAAATCAATCTCCTTTAAAGCAAGAATGCTAAAACAAGTCTAAGGCAAAGCTCAGAAAAGTTTTATGGCAAAATGTTGGTCTACTCATCCAGTGTTTGCATTTTGATGCAAATAATAACTTAATGATGATGATGATTGTTGTGTCATCTAAGGCCTTGCTGCAGAGATAACAACTCTAATCTTTGCAATAATAATACATTTAATTTATATACTACCCAACTCTCAATGATTATGCTTTTTAATATTTCCTTTGTATACTATCCCTCTTGAGAGAAATTGATAGTTTTATAGTTTGACCAAATGGATAGTTTGATTAATAAATAAATAAATAATTTCAATGTGATAGACTTAGATGAAGAAACATTTTTAACAAAGGGGGGAAAATACCCCAAATATGTTATTGAACAATCAATATTCATCTATAGTAAAGCTTTTCAATTTTTAGGCTATCCATGATTGCACTCCCATTATTAAGCTGATGAAACAATTGTCTTCATATCAATCATAGTATATCAGATAGGTAACTGAAATATCTTCATATTAATGTGAGTTGGAATTCTTATTTCAAGAGTACCGTCTGAAGGTAAATAAGAAAATAGAATAGAATAGAGTTGGAAGGGACCTTGGAGGTCTTCTACTCTAACCCCCTGCTTAGGCAGGAAACCCTACACCACTGCAGATAAATGGTTATCTAACATCTTCTTAAAAACTTCCAGTGTTGGAGCATTCACAACTTCTGGAGGCAAGTTGTTTCACTGATTAACTGTTCTAAGTGTCAGGAAATTTCTCCTTAGTTCTAAGTTGCTTCTCTCCTTGGTTAGTTTCCATCCATTGCGTCTTGTCCTACTATCAGGTGCTTTGGAGATAGCTTGACTCCCTCTTCTTTATGGCAACCCCTGAGATATTGAAACACTGCTATCATGGCTCTCCTAGTCATTCTTTTCATTAAACTAGGCATACCCAGTTCCTACAACCGTTCTTTATGTTTTAGTTTTATTTAAATTTAATATAATGATTGTTTCAGTAAATCAAGTTTGTAGAATTCAAGGAGCAAAAGGAGATGATGTGTATTTTCAATTTAATAGCATTTTTGTTACATTGTGTGCCTTGTGTATTTCAATAGCTACCTTGCATCAACTCATTCTTAATCTTACATATCATATTTAAATATATTAGCCTATATGTTTATTAGAAAAGCAGTATTGTAGATTGCAATTTAATCCTACCACTTGTTTGTCCTTTAACAATGGATTAATTATCAACAGCTCAGAAACCATTCACCAATATTTATCTTTCTAGAGTGTCCTGAAATGTCTGGTGTAGAACCATTTCAAAATAATAAAAAAACAAACAAAATAGCCAATAACTATTCAGTCATTGTTACTAGCTTAACTTGTTGCCAAAAGAGGCAGCATATGGATGACTACTCTTAAGGTACTCTATCAATGCCGACTAAAACCAGATGACCTGAAAAGACATAAACAAGATGAAAGAAGTTGAAATGGTAAGTTATCTGTGTATTTGTGTGTGCGAGAGACAAAGAATGTGAATCTGCCAATTAGAATACTGATAAAGCAGTAAAGCTCTTTTCTTTGTGGCAATTAAAGATATTTTGTTCTTTATTAAAATGCTTTTATATGAATTCATGTTTCAGGATTAATTGAACAATAAACCTACATTTTTGGTTAGGCAACATTTCTATTCATTCCATATTCTGTGATCAAAGAGTAAAGCTCAACAAAAAAAATAGCTATGGCAGGATTATTGGACATTGTAGGCTGCTGTTAAGAGATTCTCTTTTCTCTTCAATTCCTGCTCTGTTTTTGCTGGAGGCTATTTTAGTTACACAAAACTAAGAAGCTATTATTATGTGCCAATAAATCATTTCTTCACATCCTGAACAATTTATGTACTCCTTTATGATACATTTCTCTCTCTTTTTGTGTTGTAGTAGTGACTTATAATTAGATTGTTCTAAAATGCCAAATACGAAGACAGTTCTCTAAAGTTGTCCAAGCTTTTCTGATTATTTTTTTCTTTCCAAAACATTTTAAAGAAATCAGCAGGGAATATGGAAATCTTGTGCAATCTAATTTATGATGCATGTAAATAGATTAAGAAAACTTTTTAAATGATTAGAATAGAGAATGTTTTAAAATAGAACAAAAAAGTAATGTAGTTCTTCAAGAAAGAATGTTATTCAAGTCATCCATAAATACGTGGATTTATGAAAAATACAGTACTTGCTTAAGGTTATGTATGACATCAAATAATTCAAAATGTTAACATTCCAAGTAGACCTATTGAAGATTATATACAATAGAAATGGTAGATTCTGACACCTTAGGTAAGATTTAGTAATAATGCAATGAAAGTGTGGGATACACAGCCATGTAGTCTCTTCCTCTTCCTCCTAATATTTGTTTAATATTTGAGTGATGTTTGCTTCTTTATTTTAACTAAGCTTTTATTACAAAGAATTAGTATGAATATGATGTAATTGTATTATGAGTAAACCAAAGTCACAAGAGCTATTTGTTAAAGGTTGGAACACATTGTGGATGGTATAGTTACAAATTGCTAAAGAATAAGAACACAATAACTCAAGAGTGGGTTTTATGGCATATGACCATTTGAAATACTAATACAAAATCAAGACCATCTACTAAGGCATCTATATAAGTGGACACAGAACAAATAAAAAATATGATGAAATAAATGAAAAAGAAACATTCATAACACAACAATGAGAAGAAATTTGAAATAAATGCAATGGTGGTATAGTTCTCCTAAAGTTAAAATTGTATCACAAAGCAAGTTGCTTGTCATGGATATTGAAGTTGATAAAAATGTCCACTGGATTTATTTGAAGAAGCCATCTTAGCCAATGGAATTCAAATAAATGTATGCTAGATGAACACAATTTTTAAAAAATGTAAAAGAACATGTGATTTGACGGTTTGATAAAGCTATGGGATTCTAGAAATGGAATAATACACCCAACAATTTCACTTCTAGCTTCTCTTTCAAGTGCTTTCAATGTTGGAGACACTTACAATACAAAAAATGTAATTACATATACATACAAGATTCATTCAGTCTGCACAAATAAATTAAAGACACAGCAAAAATTACTCAGTCAGGGCTAAAATATACCATGGTTGATGTACTTACAAACTGCTGGAACGATAAAATCTCAATTTAGAAATAAAGAAAGAACATTAAGAAAAAAGGCAGGATTTGAAGCACTCATAAAAGCACAATTTGTTAGGGCACGTATATAAACTCTTACTCATATACAATACAGAACCAATAAAAAAACTTTATGACAGAATATATGAAAAACAGTCATAGCATAATAATAGGGAGAATTTTGAACTAAAAGCTATAAAATTCTTACTAAGCTATAATTTAAGAGAAAACTGGTGTAAAAACTGGTATTATAGATGGTATATAATTCAATAATTATCAAGATAAACAAATCATATAATAATTGCTGGACAAGCCAGCAACAGAATGAACATTTTACATATGAGGAGAAATGAAAAAAGATTTAAAATACTGTAAAAATGAACATATAGATATGCATATGCATATAATGCAGAAAATATTAGAATTTCAATGGGATCCCAATTTCTTCCTCAAGGTATAATCTCAGAAGGGAAAAATCAATAAGAAACATCATAATTTAATGATATACATGCATACAACTGTGAAAATACATTTATCCAATATTGGAAGAAAGATGAAAATCAAGCTTGTAGCATATGCAGCAATGACAAAATTAACAGTAAACATTTTCAATAGAAGCTGAACCCAATTTAAGCAAGAATGATTCCTATAAACACACTACATCATGTAGCATGGGAAATATAAATATTTATTTACAATTATAAAGTTTGGCTTCTAAATGCACCCAAATGTTTGTAAAATATGTGAATTAGCAGAAATACAAAAGAAGAAAAGTCTCAGACCTTGCAGGCAACTCAGTTGTAATAAATCAGGCTTGATATGTGTTCCTCCAAACCAGCATTTATTC
>JANHFT010003466.1:81171-92500 GCA_032467955.1 Pseudoxenodon macrops
GGAGTGGCCCGTTGTGGTAAAAAATATGGATCCTGAATAGGTTTTATCAGTGAGAAGAAGAACGAAGGGTTGCTATACAAACAAAATAAATGCATAGGTTAAAGGCTTTAAGGGTTCAATTGCAGAAGCCTTCTTTCCTTGGAAGGAAAGGGAAATTGGGTGGCTCTTTCTTCTCCTATTTCTTCTGCCTGGGTAACTGATAAAAATAGATATATCTTAATTCAGAATCGTACAGTGGAAGGGAATAACTGTGAACTGAATCAAAATGGATGCCTCGGGATGCAAAAGCCACACTATATCCCTAAAAGAATTGCCAATTGTTTGTTCTAGTCTGATTGTACATCTGTTCAACAGCTGGCAAATTGCATGACTATGCTGAGTCAGGCATCAGGGAAAGACATCCTTGCCTTCAAGCTTGCTGCTGCCTGAAGTGAGAGTTGTAATGATGAAAGATCAGGTGTTTGTTACATGTATGAAAATAAAGTTAATTAATTTGCAAATCTTCAGCTGCCTTGTTTCAGGCTGAAGAAAACTCTCTGATTCTGCTCAAGTGCTGGAACAGCAGGCAAAAGAGGAGAGACCTCCACTTGCTCCTGCCCAAAGGGGCCGTTTGATCAGCTGGAACAGGATCTGCATTGACAAAGCAGTGGTGCATAAGTGTCAGACCTTTTTTTAATCAGAATTTCCCTACACCTTGTGAGTGCTTTCAAGCTGGAGGCTAAGTTCAGGGAGAGGAATGATGAAGTGGACTGGAGAGAACCACCATGTTACAATTTATATTCACCTTTCACCAATGCGATGCCCTCCAGATGTAGTGGGCTACAAATTCCAGCCCGCCCAAATCATCTGGAAAATGTGAAGTAAGAGGACATTGATCTACATTTTTGTAAACTGCTTGCTAGATTGAGAAGTCATTTAATATGTATACTGTTTCTCCACAGCAAGCATGCTTATTATACAGGCCTTATGTACAAATATGAGAGAGAGAGAGGAGAAAGAGAGAGATGATAGAAAGATAGAGACATAGATTGAGAGAGATGAGAGATAGGGGGATGGGGATGCACATGCACAAGGGGGGAGGGAGGGGGGAGGGAGGGGGAGAGAGAGAGAGAATGAATGAATCTGAATGTTATGCTTCTGGATGAGAGGAGGACCCAGGCAAGAGTAATAGAAGCATTAAAAAGGAAGAAAAGGAGAACCCATTTAACTGAAATAATCCTGTTGAAAAATATCTTCATCATTTCATGTCAGATAAAATATTTAGTGGCTTTGCCAAACCTTTCCTCCTATTTCAGTGATGGAGACACTGAGGATCTTTGTCAGCTGGGGCAGCTGCTTGAGGGGCTGCAGAGAAACCCACCATCTGCACAGATCTGATCAACTTTGCTCCAAATCAGGTGAGAATTGTCTATGGGACAGTGGTGGGATTCAAAAAAAATTACTACTGATTCTGTGGGCATAGCTTGGTGGGCATGGCAGGGAAGGATACTGCAAAATCTCCATTCCAACTCCACTTCAGGGGAAGGATACTGCAAAATCTATTTCGTCCCAATCAGCTGGGACTTGGGAAGCAGAGAATAGATTGGGGGCAAGGCCAGTCAGAGGTGGTATTTATCGGTTCTCCAAACTACTCAAAATTTCTGCTACTGGTCCTGCAGAACTGGTCAGAACCTGCTGAATCCCACCTCTGCTATGGGAGCAAAACACCAGAAGGAGAGCTGGGTGACTTGGACTGCAGCTCTAATATTAGGCCCAAATTATCTATGCTATAAGCTTTTTTAAATGGACCCTCTTCTGCTTGAGTCCCACTGATATGCAAGGCTGATCCAAGATATTTTGCTTTCTCAATGAAAACATACAATAGCTCCTTCTCACCTCTATTCCACATGGAAGACTCACCCAGAGGGGCAGCTGAACCTTACTTTACCACTAAGGAGGAGGCTGCCTCTTTAGATAATAGCAAATTAGTATAGAAGTGGCAGAATAAGTGGTGTGGTACACCACCCTGTACTTTAGAAGATAATTGCCTGTTGTTCCTATCTCACCCAAGATTTTCTTTTTCAGGCTACTGCTTCAACCTTCCTGATGGTAGACCCAGACCTGCTGAAATGAAACAACCCATTGGTCACCTATCTTGCATGCTTGCACTAACCTCAACAGGGAACAATAGTCGCTCACATCCATAGCATACCTTAAGCCGCACATATTCCCTGGGCGGTGCTTAAATCATCAGATGCAGCTGTACTGATCTTTGGGGCCTCACGTCCACGACAAACAGAAGTGCATCGAATCAACTAGTCTCAATCATTCATTCACACACATGGCAGGAGTTATTGCTGAAAACATATCCAAAGTCAACTCTAGAAATGAAAGAAGCAAAATAAAGAATGTAGCCTGCACAATGATGATAATGATGATATCCATGTCAGTTTATGGAAAAATAGACAAAAGGATCTTTAATATCAGTACCATCCCGTTTCCCAGTGTTTCTACTAAAGCATTTTAGGACTGGTCTGAATAAAAATAAAGTGGGGATTAATATGTGAATAAATCACATATTAATCCCCACTTCACAATGTTGTTACAAGATAGTATGAAAACTCTTCTCCTTAACAATATAGCTCTCAATATGCAGAAAAAACCTGAGGCTTTTATTAAGTGAGAAATAATCCAAGCTTCTAATTATTGCATGCATTCAGTCCATCACTGCAGTCTACTCCCCTCTTGTCAAATTATAATAAGAACCCAAGAACTGTTTTTCAACCCAGATAGTAAAGGTTTGGCCATCGGTCAATGACTTTGCAACATGAATTCACTGCTTTTCAAAAGGGCAAAATAAAGATCTATCTCTTGGACTCAATTTTAGGTTGAATCAAATAACAATAGAGCATTCTTCATTTAAAAAAAGCTAGAGCATTGTAAACTGAACTTTACTAAGGGTCAACATGACATTGGAACCAACCTGCTCATACACAAGGCTTGAACGCTCCAAAATGCCTCCTCTGACAAAGGGAGTCACTAAATAAGCCAATAAATCTGCATCGGACGTGTGCTTTTGTGTTAAAAAGCCAGAATCTTATTCAAGTTTGTTTTTGATTCGTTAATTTGGCTTAATCGTTCCCGATAAGCCAGAATCCAAACTGAACCAAGTTGATCAAAAAAAATCACAAGAGCTACACAGAAAACTGAACTCATGGTCACCTCCTAATTTGGGGGTGTTTGCCTGTTGTTGCAGTGACTGCCTTTTTCTTACAGACGTAGCAATACCACTTAACTCAGATGAAAGCTGCAGTCATTCTCAGCTTATTCTTTGGAGAGCAGGGAAGAAACTGTTACCATTTCCTACCTCTTTTGCACAGATCTATCATTATCTGGCTCTCTGAGAGCTAGATTCATACACGGGGAAACTTTGGGAACGCTGACCTGAAGTCTGAAGGAGAATTAGCCTCCAAATTACTAGATACTTGGAGCTATGCACTTTCATTTCCTCTGAGAATTATAGCCACTTTATGAAGGCTGCCTGCCTATTCCTTTGGCATAACATCTATAATAGCTCATCTTCTGTTATTTCTTCTCCGCGCTGTTTCAGGGAATGCTATTCAATGCGCTGAATGGTTTTTCACTTTTAATTTTCAGTAGCACTTTTTTTCCTGGTTTTGACTTCTCTTAACACCAGGCAGCTCCATATCTTTCAAATGCAAAAAAGATAACATCCCCTTACCCTTCTCTCAAGCAAATGCAAAAGCATCGTTTTTGTTATGATCACATTCTCATTTATAATCCAGGATATCGTTTTCAAAACTGAAAAAAAGGAAACAAGTCTGAAAGAAGTAAAGGAATAGAACTAAGGACATATTCCATGGTGTCTTCTTGTGACATTGTTATCAAATAGTCTTACAACATCTTAAAAATACAAGTTGCAATTGAAAAAAAAATATAGATTTGATCATAAAATTATATCAGACTATTGTATCAGGGGCACATATTTAAACAGTCCCGAATGATATTTGATCAATACTAATTTAAGTCTAGCATTAATCAGCCATGAAATCTAGATTTTTTTCCCCTGAACACTTTACTCAGTGGTCTAGAATACTACATCCCTAGGAGCGTTTTTCCATTTAAATAGAAAAGGTGGGTTCATTTCTATTTGGAAACAACGGTGAAACCATAAATTAAAGATCCTCCCCACATTTATAGTTCAGTTCTTTGTCTGTAAAATCACCCTGTTCATCATCAGTGGCATTTCATTTCATTCACACCCACCTATTGTGCTGAGAAAAAACAAACATGCCTTATTAGAGTTGAACTTGACTACAGTAGAATGCCAAACTTGAAAACTGAGGGAGAGAGATAATTTATGAAGTTCACAACTGCAAATATAAATATAATAAACATCGCTGATACATTGCTTATTAGTGGAAAATGCTACATGGAGGATCGGTAAAGCAGCACTCTTCCTAAGGCTTATTATCTAAGAAATGGCCATTTGTTAATATAAAGTACTGTATTATGATGGAATGAAAGAATATGAGAGAAAGTAGATGGGATATTACTATGTTTATTGTCATTATCTCCTTCATTCCTCCTCAGGAAGATCCTGGTAGAAAGGAACCAATCCGATCTCCTTACAAGAGCTGAAGCAGTCTTGTCCAACCTGATAACACTTTTTAGATGTGTTGCACTGCAACTTCCATCATCCACAGGCATGCTAACAACCTATTACCCTGACTGGGTTGATGTTGAAATTGTAATCAAAGAAGTCAATATGGTACTAGCTTGCTAAGGATGGGTTAGAACCAAGCTGACAATACAGGTGCATAATTCTAATATCTCTTTGCCAGGTGGTTTTGTGTGTGAAAAATAGAAGAAAAAGAAATTGGCAACACACAAATATTAGTACAGGATGTGAGGAAAAGGTATCCAAGTTTCTTAACAGAATCCCAGAACTAAATTTGCCATTATAGGTATATTTGATGTCCCTATAGATACAAAAATCCTGTTAAATTACTATGTCAAGTGTTTAATTACTGTGCTCATAAAAACACACTGAATAGCATAGTGTTATTTACAATAAATAGAATCATCTCTTGGCACACTCCACGTTTTTCACCACCTAACTTGATATTAATCTTGATAACCCCAATTTAAAAAAATCTCTTAAAGGATTTTAAGAAACCTAAAAAACCTACAATGTTACTCCATTGTGTATGTCTGTGTTGTGTGACTGTTTCCCTACCTTTAAACCTGAGAGGTTCTTGACTATATGGCCCTGTGTGTGCTCTTGCTCCTTTTCATCCCTTTGGAGGGGAAAAAAACCTCTTTTATTTAGACTTAAATAGAATTCATCTCCCTAAAATGGACGACTAGCTTTCACTTTTTTTGTGAGAAATGATTCATGTACCAAGAAGTTGCCCCTCCTCACCTCTTATCAAGAGCTGAAAATTCTTCATCTCATAGAAATTGCTTTCCTGGCATCAAAGATGCTGGATTTGCTAAGGTCAATACATTAAATGTTCTTTAATAGCACCTGGAGCTCAGATTCAATTGCTTCCTGGAAAAAAAAATACATAAGAAAGCATAGACAATATATTCATCTCTTTCACTATGAGTGATGCTGCCGGACAAACTAACACAAGACAGAACCCACTGATAAAAGGTGGCACAGCCCCCAGTGACCAAAAGTCAGACTGGTTTCTCTGGGTTCAAGTGTCAAGTTCCTGGGCGACTTTAAAAAGATATAATCAAAGAACCCTTTTGTTATATTCTCTGACTGCTAAAGGAAGAAAATCAAGATTGTACCCATTATCCAATGTGCTGACATCCATATGTACGAATGAAAATGAGAATAGATTTTTGCAGGAAAAAAGTTTACACAGAGAAACTTGTTCGATACAGTTGGTTCTTTTACAAAAGATATAGTGGAATGGCAGCATTAGGCTGTGTGCAAACACTTAGCTGAACTTAGAGCAATCAAGGCTCTAAATCACATTATCCTGGACAGATGTGCTGCCTAAGAAATATTGCAATATTTCAAATTATGAAATTATACATTAAAATGATTTGGGTACAAAAACTAAATGTATAGAATTATTAAAAACAATTGTTTGTTTGTTGTAATCTTGCAATCAGGTGACTCTGGGGACAGTACAACTATGTTCTGCAGCAACCTAGAAGTCCTGTTACATTGGCAATTAAATACTTCTGAAGGTAAGATACGAAGGGATCAGTACATTATTACGGGTAATTCTCAATTTAGGACCACAATGGAGCCCAACAGTTCTGTTGCTAAGTGAGTTAGTTATTAAGTGAGCTTTGTGCCCTTTTGCAACCTTTCTTGCCATAGTTGTGAAGTGAATCACTGCAGTTATTAAGTTAGTAACTGGGCTGTTAAAATGAATCTGGCTTCCCCATTGACTTTGCTTGTCAGAAGGTTACAAAAGGTGATTACATGACCCTGGGACACTGCAATTGTCATGAATATGAGTCAAGCATCTGAATTTTGATTACGTGACCATGAAAATGCTATAATGGTCGTAAGTGTGAAAAACAGTCATATGTTACTTTTTCTAGTGTCGTTGTAACTTTGAATGGTCACTAAATGAGCTGTTGTATGTTGAGGTCTACCGTATTAGTCCACTCAATGTATTGGACTAACCTTGTGATATAGCTAAAGCCAGATCTTCTTCCACTAATGATTTATAGAACCTTCCAGCATAACTCAACTATTGGGGGGGGGTTTAGATCGGAGCGCGGGAAAGAAGAGGCAGGACTAAGGAATGCCTTCAGCACCTTTATTGCATGGTTACTCTGATCTGAACTGCCAGCCGGCAGGTGGATTGCTTCTTTTAAAGGCTCCCGGCTGAATAGCCGCCACTGACAGGCATTCATTTCTCCCACTGCTAGATTAGCCAATCAGCGGCGGCTCATGCAAATACGTACGTCATTGGCTCGTACGTAACAGAGGCTATAAAAACTGTGCTATTTATTGTTACATCCGTACAAAAATGACTGGATGATTCCTAAAGAAGCTTTACATAAGAGATCTCCAACCTTGGCAACTTTAAGACTTGTGGAATGAGGAACTCTGGGAGTTGAAGTCCACAAGTCTTAAAGTTACCAAGGTTAGAGACCCCTGCTCTACCTCACTGTTGGGAATTCTGCCCTAAGAGCTGTCAAGAAGACCATCAGCCATGAGTTTATCTGAAAAGTCAACTAAAGTGCAGAATAGCTTCATCTCTTTGGGAGACCTCATACAAAGAGGTATTTCTTTGAATTTTTGAATACTAAATATTATTGTCTGTGAATATATTTTACACCTGCTTCCAATTGTCCTGAATCTGCTGGCAATCAATTTCCCTAGGCAAAATTAATCACAATCTTTTCTTCATGCTATAAAACTTCATACTTCTAGAAAAAAGTACTATAGAATTTTACTCAAGCCAACTATCCTTACTGACAAAGAACTAGGCAGAGAGGATATGTGCCAGATTGGCCTTGATATCATTTTTGGAGGAACATTCCTATCCAAACCATAAATAAATACAGTGAATCATAAATAAAAACAGTAAAGCCACAAATGGCAGAAAATGATAACAACCGATATGAATGGCATACTCTCAGCTTTACTGGACATTCAGGAGCAAAAGACCTAGATTGTCGAGTAAATTAAGGTGTTATTGCAATTAGATAATACTTGAACATACTGGGAATGTAGCCTCAAACTTTATAGACAGAAGATCCCAGCATCATCATCCATTATCTCTGTCATGCTGAGAAAGATTCCAAGCTGAAGCCTCTGAGCTAGATGTACCTTTAATCCTATTGGAATAAGGCACTTTCTTATACTATGCTGTTCTCAACAGGGACAAAAGTACATTTTCTTCCCCTTAAAGGTAAAGGTTCCCATCGCACATATGTGCTACTCCTTCCTGACTCTAGAGGGCGGTGCTAATCTCCATTTCAAAGCCGAAGAGCCAGCGCTGTCCAAAGACATTTACATGGTCATGTGGCCAATATGACTAAACGCCAAAGGCACACAGAACACTGTTACCTTCCCACCAAAGATAGTCCCTATTTTTCTACTTGCATTTTTTACGTGCTTTCGAACTGCTAGATTGGCAGAAGCTGAGACAAGTAACGGGAGCTCACCCCATTATGTGGCACTAGGGATTTGAACCACTGAACTGCCGACCTTTCGATCGACAAGCTCAGTGAGCCACCACGTCTTCCCCTTACTGATGAGTAACCCCAGAGATTGTCCATACACAACTACGGAAATTTCAAGAGTTTCCTCTAAACCCTAATGGACTCTAACATTTCTTGTATAGAAATTAGGCACCAGAAATATGTTAACCAATGAGATAACCCCAATATGTCTGTCCAAAGTAGACATAAATGGCATTTTTACATGCTGTCTATAACTGAATGGAAAATGGCCCCCAAAGCAGAAGGAAAAGGATACTTTTTTTAATATATGAAATTGTCATACTCTACTTAATAAATGTACCTTAGCTGACAATTTAGAGATCATGATCCACAATTGGATAATGTCTTTATTAGAAGCAAGCACGATAGCAGAATAGAGTGAACAAGTTTTCAAGTTCCATCACTGGACAGGGAGTTATAAATAGCAGAGAAAGAGTAGTACAAATTCGAACAGCTGTTTCAGAACTATAATTCAAACTTAGTATGAAGGTAGTGATTGTAGACTGAATACTGCAGCTATTAGTAGAAGTTGGTTTGTACTTGGCATTCAGGGACCAAAATAAAGTCATTTCCCTTAGCTTTGAAACATAAATGTAATTAGTTTCCAGTCTGGACCATGAGCAAAACTTACAAACTCCTGGTCAGAGAAAAAGCAATTGTACAGTCTTTATATTTGCAAAGCCAGCCAGTAATGTTGGGTGGTGCACTATAGGTATGGATGAATTGGACAACCTATCAGGTTGTTGAAATAAATTGAATTCTTAAAATCAAAATCCCTCTTTGGATATAGAAAATGCTCTTCCTCTGAAGGTAGACACCACTCTTGACAGTGGAATGCTGTTTTCTGCAAAGCAAAATAAAGCAGGCATAAAACAGGCATATGAGTCCATCAAATTCTATAATTGGTTCTCACCTTTATTAAGACCAATCCCCAGACTACTTTTCCTCCCACAGGTGATCCTATAACCAGTTGCTTAGCAATCGCTAGAAGTTACAACTGACCTCGCCAAGGTTACTTGCTTCCAGCCTGAATTCAAAGTTCCAACAGTCATTGCTCCCATGATCACATGATCATATTTCGGGTGCTAGGCAACCCATCCACATTTACACCTGTTTGCAGCCTCCTACAGTTCCATGATCACAATATCACGTTGGTGACTTTTTTTTAACACCCCTTTGGAAGCCAGACATAGTTCTGAGGAAAACAGAGTGTTTAGGGGGAGACTGGTTTCTGTAAATCCCAATAGCAAGGTGGGTGGAAACAATTAATTGTAGAGAAGACTTAGCTGAGCAGGACAGGTTTCCAGGTCAAACAGTCCAAAGTCAAGGTGAAAAAACTTACAATGTCAAATCAAGGAAGATACAAGGTTGTGGTTAATCAACAAGCCTGGGTCATAAAAGAACTAGATTTCAAGTATCATGATAGATAAGCCAGATGCTGGGAAGTTGCTTCAAGCAAGAGGCCAATAGTTCCTATGGATACTCCCTCTGCTGAGTATGCACAACTGTGGTCAAACCTTGTTGGTGAGCACCTGGAGCACCCTGCATTGCAACGGAGTCAGACCCTGAAGGTATGTCATGCATTTTTTTTTAAACTCTTTTTTTCTGGAAACTGACATTTTACTTCTGGTTTCTGGCAAAAAATGACCATTGAAGACAATTGATTTGCTTAATGCCCACTACATTTGCTTAACGCCCACAGTGAATCATTTCAATGATGAGCCCTGATGGCACACTAGTTAGAATGCACTATTGCAGAATAACTCTGCCCACTGCCAGCAGTTCGATCCTGACAGGGCTCAAGATTGACTCAGTCTTCCAACCTTCCAAGGTTGATAAAATGAGGAGCTCGATTGTTGAGGACAATATGTTGACTCTGCAAACCACTTAGGGAGGGCTGTATAGCACTGTGAAGCAGTATACAAGTCTAAGTACTATTGCTATTTGACAACTGACACAAAAATGGTTGTACAATTGAGCGTGGTCACATGTGATTTGCTTAATGACCGGCATGACTTATGACCGTAATTCCAAGTTCTAAGTGAAAGATTACCTGTAATAGAAATACAAAATATCTCATAATTGTGATTGCAACTGTGATCAGATGTTTTGTGTGCCTCCAAACTGTTCAAATCCTCACTGGTAACGGGCCACTTCAGACTCTCCACTCTGCCATCTCTAAAATTCAAGTCAGACTGGATAGCTCTTCAAAAAGTAGTGGCTTCTCTTGTGAATTCTCAGTTATGTATTCCTCCAGATAAATAATACTAGCAAAACAGGCTATAGCCAAGAAAAGAGTTTAACTCAGATTCATGCATGAGATATATTTGCTAATCGTACTTTGGATACCAATAAATACGCTCATTCAGGAGATGTTAAAGTCTTATGCACACTTGAACCCAGAGACTTTTCTTTTTGGATTATTGTTCAGACAGGTAGAGAAAAAAGCCATGGAACTTTGTTTTTATGCATGCTATCCACAGCAAGATTTCTATGTGCTTGGTGAAAATGATGGAAATTGCAAAGTTGGCTAAATTGAATTCCTTGATTAGAAAAAAGACACATAGACATAATATCTGCATGTATAGCTGACTGGAAACCTCTTCCAGACTATTTACATGAAACAGGGGGGGGGAAAGCACTTAATGGTGCTGATGAATAGAAAATAATTAGATAATAGAAAAAAGTTGAGCTTTTCTTGTAACCATAGAGTAAGAGATCACTTGGCAATCATGCTTTTCATTCTGCTTTTTTGTCTTTTTTTCCTTTGTATTCCACATTACCTTGTTCTCTTCATTCTGTATTAGTTTGTGGTTATTTTTATGTCCTTTTTAAAAAATTTAAGAAAAAAAGTTATATGGAAAAAAAAACCTAACCTTTCATGGAATCTCTTAAGATGAAAATTTACAAACTGCACTAATTCCAGCCACCTGACCCACCACTTGGAAAGACAATTACAGTATTTTTCGGAGTATAAGATGCACCTTTTTACCCCAAAAAAGAGGGTACATTCACGAATGTAGCACCACCCAGCCACCCCCACTCTTTGGCCTCTGCCTCCCAGCAATTTACCTCTTTGCAGCAAACAGAACAGAGCCTGTTAAGCTAAGCAACTGATTCT
>JANHFT010003466.1:127581-141325 GCA_032467955.1 Pseudoxenodon macrops
TATAAGACACACCCAAATTATCAGCCCCAATTAGGGGGAGAAAAGGTGCGTCTTATACTCAGAAAAATACGGTACTTTGCAAATCTGGTGATACTGAAAATCAGATTCAGACATGTTGGAGTTACCTTTTACCTCACATTCGGAGATCCCATTGTACCACCCTTCATCTCTTTAGGATTACAAATCAAGGAGGTTTTGTCTCCTCACCCCAAAATCTGTAGCCTCCTCTCCAAATTGAAGACATTTCCAGAAGGCGATGTTTAAAAAAAAAGAAAAAAGGGAGCCGTTGAATCTCATTTATTGGCAATTAACCAAGCAGAGCTACAGCTTGGCTATGTCATCTAATCATAAGCATGTCTGCAGTCCCTATTAATAGTTAATTTAGCTTGCTTTTAAATCATAAAAAGAATCTTAACAGTAATGAAAAGGCGTGACCTGTCACTCCTGGGGAGGCCTAGTCACATTCCTGCCTCAAGTTTTCCATGTGACACAACCATGCCGCAATTAAAGCACAATAATTTGCTTGTTATTCCAGGCAGGCCCTAGCCTTAGTAATGGGCTGCTTGGTGGAGAGATGGATTTCCTTGTTAGGAGCTAAGCACAGGATTAGCTGAATTCTCCATGGAGAAATCTTGATTTGTTCAAGGTCTTTCATGTTTTCTTCAGAGAAAGGATTATGTCTACTTAAAGAGTGGGCTTGTGTAAAAAGCTACAACGTATAAGAAAAGGATTTAGGGCAGTCAGGCTTGCGGTTAAGTAGCTGAAGGGGTAGAGGGTGTTTTACAGCAAAGGATTATTTAAATCCATAACTTAAAAAAAAAAAACAGTTCAGCGGCACAAGGTCAAAACAGAGTAACGTGCTGGAAAGGCAGTTAAGCATAAGTTAATATTCATTTTACTTTGTCTAATTATTGCAAGGATTCAGAGCTAATAAGTGGAAAAAGAAAGAGTCCAGCTGTCTCTTGCTCTGAAGTGCTATAGGAAGGGAAAATGAGACAGAATCCAGTCCTATTTTTCTTCTACGTTGCTTTTAGAGTGCATGCTTATTGTGACATTTCTACCCGCCGTTGCAAACGTTAGAAAGGATCACTTCATTATTTGTGAAATGAGGCCACAACAAAATAGACAGATAAAAACTTATTTTACAAAACTTGGGAAAAACTAATGCCAAACTGACCTCTCCTACTCTTTATTCACTAGTATGTTGGTGTGTGAGAGAGAAAAAGAGACTAAGATGTAGACTGTTGGTTCTAAAATTGGAATTCAGAGATGAAAAGCTGAATGTTACACAAACAACTTTGGTCAAGTTGTCAATATGCGGATTGTCTGCTAATTAATTTACCACAGTTACCCTACAAGCAGATTTATGATATATTCAGAATTACAAGCAGCAAGGTCCTTCATTTTTACAGTGATCTTCCCGTATTTCCAATTACGCCCTATTTTAAAGTTCCCTGTCTTCCAAATTTCATTTTAAAATAAAATTCTATGGGGAAAAATAATGAATTGAATGTATATAATGAAGAGACAATTATCTATTAAGGTGTAGAACATAGCGTTAAGAATATTAAGCTTTCTGAAAATGAATCCTGTGAATTATTTTGTCAAGGTAGGTAAATCCATAAATAAATAAATTACCTTTATTTGATAAAAGTTTATTTTCTTTCGTGTCTTGCTCACTCAAACTATATTTTTCCTGCAATGGAACAGCCCAGAGTGTCCTTGTTTTCCACCCAAGTAATATTAATTTTCTAGCAGTTTACATACACCAATATTAAATATGCCTGATTCTTATTGGAAAAGATCTTAATTTTTGTGTCATTAAAAAGGTCAGCATCACATCCATTTCAATGAGAAAATGGATTGCTTTCTGTTTATAACTTCTGTGTCTTTGTGTGAATGGCAAGTATTTCTAATGCATTCTGGGGCTTATTACCCATCTCATATAGACTACTTCAGCCAATTATTGCACCCTCCAGGGTGTTAAGCACCAATTTTACCCCATCAGCCTCATATACCAATCACCCCTCCAGTCCTTCTCTTCTCCCTCTCCATGTAGCTGTTGCCAAAAGTCTCTTCATTTTGACAGATTTACCTGAAAGTGGATATGAAGACAGCTGCAGAATGCCAGCCTCCCAATTCCGAGCAATTTATCTAGAAATAGCAGTGCCGCTGCTGATAATGGAAACGGCGCTAGGAATGTTAGAAAAGAATTGTTTAGACCAGTTTTTAAAAGGAAGTGACCTAATTCACCCTTCACAGTGTATGAGAAGAACCAGTGAGAGCCCTATTTTCCTTCGCTTACTGTCCTAAACATACTTCTATGTTCTTGCCCACATACAGTTTCTCCTGTACTGATGCTGCCTTAAGAAATTCTGTTCAGTTTGGGGTGTTCAGTCTGGACTTCCAAATGCCATGGACTCCAATTCCCTTGATGCTGTGCCCTCCAATCTTTTTCAGCAAGGAAAACCATTGTCTATCATTTTCTTCCGAGTGGCTTTACTGGATGTACTTTTTTTTTTTTTTTGCAAAAACTTTAGTCGGCAAAACGAAAGCATTAAAATACATATTCTCACGTACACAATTGTTTTTCCTTTCTTGCATTTCTACAGGTTTGGCTCCATATATCCTGCTGTAGATACTGTTATGTTAGTGTTTCAGTAATATAGTGATTATAACCTATCCCCAAAATGCAGAGGATCACCTCTGTTTCAAAACACCAAGAAATCCTTCTTTTAATTGCTATTCTTCTTGAGTACCTAAAGTGCTAGGCACTTTACTGCTTTTAACCAATTCACCATTTTCCTGTTTCATTGTATTTATTGTAACTTGAAATAGAAGAGTTTTACCTCAGCTCCCAAATATCCCAATATCTAAGTGCTGTAAAGGAATTATTATTGTATTTTCCTGAGATGGGGGGGGGGATGTGGTGATGCAGAGACTTAATGATGCTGGTAACTGCTGGCCAGAAGTGGTTTGCACTCCTGCAGTTTGAGTCTGGCTCTGTGAGATAGGCTGAGCTCCCGTCACTCGATCCCTAACTCCTGCCCACCCAGCAGTTCAAAATCATGCAATATTGTTTATTTTATTTTATTTTTATTTATTTAATTCATCAAGCATGTATTAGATAACAGATATAAGTATAAACCTGAGTATAAATAAATGAAATGGCTACCTTAAATGGATACGAATGAAAGGGAATATTAGGACAAGGACTGTAGGCACGCTGGTGCACTTATTCACGCCCCTTAAAGATCTCTTAGGAATGGGGTGAGGTTGACAGTAGACAGTGTAAGGGTAAAGTTTGGGGAGTTTGGGAAGATAAATTATTTGATATTGTGAATATATAAATGGTACCATGTTGGTGGGGAAAACCTAGCGGCATTTGTGTGTGCAGAGAACGGAATCCAGCACTGGAATCCAGCACTGGAATCCAGCACCTGGCTGGACATGGAGCATCGCAATAGAAGGCAAGGTGAGACAGGGAAGGAGCCTGGAAGAGCCAGCCACCCAAGTGTAGTTAATTGGTGTAAAGCTGGTTTTTCCCCCTGTGACACACCAAGGATAGTTCCATAAGCATTGAACAGAATGAACTAGCATTCTAGGCAGTCAGGACTACATTATGTGTGTGTGTAGATTTCCCCAACATTGTATGCCATACACTAAATAAATAAACCTGAGGCTGGGTTAAAAATATAGCAAAAAACTAGAAAAGCTCACCACTACCCTGTACTGGTTAAAAGAAAAGAATTAGAATCAATACATTGTAATGAGATACAGAGTTTTGTTCCATGCAGCAAGATCAAACCATTTCAGCAGGAGCCAAATATATGCGATCAAAACATTTAAGTTTTAAAGCAAGGCACATTTGAAACTTCATTGTGTCATGTAAATTGAAATTTCTTCTTTGAATAGACTGAATTCCTCTGTATGTGTTTAGTATGAAAAATTGGGAGCAAGCAATTATGGAAGATCAGAGTTTTCCGAATATAATTTAAAATCACATTTTTGGAAGTTTTCCTAATATTCACTTAAAATCTCCAAAAGTAAATATGGAGAGTGTGAAGTACGTGGTCATAGATGTACGATTTGTGGCTTAGTTTTTATTTTTGTGATCTGAACTGGGATTTTATAGATGTCTAATGTGTTTTTATTTTTAAACAAATCTAAGAGTTTTTCAGTGTCATAAAATTGTCTTTCTGAAACTGGCACCTTCTTGATGTGCTAAGACTACAAATCTCAGCATTCTCTGCCAACAGAGTCAGGAGTTCTTGGAGTTTGAATATAACGATCCAGTGGGTGCTAGGCTTGTGAAAGTTGTTATAAATAGCTGTGACATGAAAAACCACTTCGTGAGCCAGTAAGTGTTCCAACATAATGTGTCAAAATCCTTCAAGTCATTATATCCTGAATCAAGGAAAGATGGAAGATGTTTTTCTTTATCTAATAGAAGATAACTATCTCATTGGCTTTCTGGGAATGTTGGCAATGGACACAAATATTTCTTTCTGTGATGATCTGAGTCGTCAACAAAAGCATTTATAATCACTAACAAGATATAATTTACAGAACTATTATCATTACTTATTTGATCAATTTGCAAGTTCATTTCCATTACACTTCACAATTCAGAAGTCAACCATGCAAAGTGGTTAAGGGGAAGAACAAAAATGCAATCATAAATTGCACCAAACAAATTTTTTTAAAAGCCACAACAAAATGCTAACATTTAAGCTCAGCGACCCAGTCAGAAAAAGACAAATACTGGCTGATGTAAAAGGACAATAAAACACAAGTGTTTTCAAAAGATGACAGAATGCCAGCAGGGAGACAATTCAATAAAACCTGAAGGAGACCCTCTCCTGTCTTCCCATCAAACTTAAGGTGTATGGCTTTGGAACCTGGAAAATTTATCTCCAGCTCACCTCAATAGAGAGGCTGGCTCATTTCTTAGGAAGCAATCAGTGAATTCACAGGTGGACAGAGTAGCCTTAGGGCAATGTGTGGCTCTGAGCCAAACACTATGTGTCCCTTATCCTAATTTCAAATCTGTATGTGACAGATCAGTTCAGACTTGTGAAATGCACCTGTCCTTTCTCTGCAACCCGCAGGGAACAAGGAGGACTAAAAAGAGAAAAAGGCATGTTGGAGAATTAGAGAATATCTCACCCATCTTTGAACCTGTCTTATTTGTGAAGGGATATGGTTGCCATTTCATCCTACTGTAGGTATTCCTGTCTTAAGTTATCAATGACAATAGAAATAATTGTCAACACTTGAGATGATCACTGGAAATGAACCGACAGATGATCCCAAAGTGTCTCATTGTATTGTGCCTTATATACCTTTCATTGATAATGCATGATGTATCATGAAGATAATGACATTAGTAGTTTCTATTGAATTAGAAGTCCCTTTGCTTATTTGCCTACTTACTGTACACTTTTGTCACGTTTTATTGAGCTTTAGAAATAACTAACATAAAGTTAAACCAGTATTAGAAGTATATGTGTTATCTGCATTCTCAGAACCAAGTTGTAGGAACCCCATCAGCCAAACTTCCTATGAAAATCACAGTGAGTGGATCGCTTCTGGTGTAGGAAAAGTTAAGGAACAGAACAGATATAAATATTCAAATTGCCTTCTGTCAGCTTGAGTCCCTTCTGCTAAATATCAATGATGAAGAGCAGAGGAAGTTGACCTAGAGTTGACATTGGCATAGCAAGCCATCATCAATAGGTTAACTCTAAAAGCGATCATTCATATTCTTTGAGTCCTTCAATTGGAGAGTTACAAGAGCAAGAACCCGTCTTGTTTTAGTTTGGATCTAATAGATGGAGAACTCCTGAGCTATCACAGGGTGAAAACTTGGATAAGTGGCAAACTACATTGATCATCCATCGACTGAGAGTTGGTAGATTGATGAAAGAGCCCATGTGAATCTGTGGATACCATATTTCCCTGAATATGTATGAGCAATGAGTAGATCATGTATTTAAGACTTCTTTCTCCAATGGCATCAAGAAGTATAGGGTAGATGGAAAAATGAGGAAGAAAAGACAGATCTTTTTGGTCATATGTTCCTACTTTTACTTCTTCTACCTGCTTAGATAGTCTGGCAAGTCAAGTAAAGACACTCCAGGAGTTACTCCTGTTGAACACAAGGCAGTCTCAAATGGAAATAATGCACACGTAATATTGAGATACATCAAAGGTCCAACCTTGTATCTATTCTGGAAACCTGGCAAGATGTGGCTTATATAAAATAATCAAAGGTCGCATACAGGAATGATGGAGACTTGTTTGAAGAAGAGGTGTTATGATAGTCTATAAGAATTTCTTTTCCTTTTCTAGGCCCTGTATTATGGATTTTGCTATTTTAAGTCTTCTACCTTGGACTTGGTGGTTGTATAAGGAATTAAGGAGATGATATTCCTGTCTAGAGCCAATGCAGGGACCATCTTAGAGCCTGAATGTTTCTGGATCAACAGCCATTTCTTCTTCCTGGGACAAATTCTCATCCAGATTATCACAATCTTAGAGACCATTCTACAACTTCCACTACATCTCTGGTTCAGGCCCGGATGGTGTTATAAAGCTAAACATCATCATCCTATACATGATCCCCAAAACAACTAAGTTAAGCTTCACCAGCAGCTTCATATAGATGTTAAACATTAGTGGGAGAAAGTCAAATCATGCCATACCTCATGTTACAGCAATTGCTCCTCTACCATTGTTGATTGGAACCATTCCCTAAAGTAGGAATGAAACCACTGTAGAATGGCACCTGCAACTCTCAATGGTCATGGGGAGCTCAGTAGGACATCATGTTTAATGTTATTGAAATCCATGGAGATATCTAAAATGATGAGGCGTGTCAACATCCCACCCTCAAAGTTTCAATGGACATCACCAGAGCAACCAATGCCATTTCCCTCCTTATCCTGGTTCTGAATCCAGAATGAAAATGATCCGAATATTCTGCTTTATCTAGGCTGATCTGAGAGAGAACGTCCTCAATTTTTGTCAACTATACAAAATATTATGTAATGCAGTGGTTTCATAGGAAGAACTTTAAGCGGATTAAAACGGAATACTACATTCTAACTGTATCTCAGCCCAAATCTGCAGAAAATATTACATTCAAACTATTAATCACTATATATTTTGGAGGAGGAGAGGGAAGAGGAATCACACTAGCTTCCCCAGGATTTGTAGTACTGACCTCGGATATATCTGAATCATACAATAAATAGATCAATGTGTTGACTGTTGACTGGAGAATAGTACTACAGGTAATCCTTGACTTACGACCACTATTGAGTTCAGATTTTCCATTGCTATGCAAGACAGTTGCTAAGTGAACTTTGACCTATTTTACGACTTTTCTTGCCACAGTTTTTTAGTGAATCACAGCAATTGTTAAGTTAGTAACATGGTTGTTACGTGAATCTGGTTGACTTTCCCTGTCAGAAGGTCACAAAAGGTGATCCCATGACCCCATGACCCCAGGCATCCGTCATAAATCATATTTGTGCCAGAAACTCGGCTTCTGCGCTTGTGCAGAAAAGAAAAGAAATCCCCCCAAAAAAAAATTTCCCAAAAAAAACCAAGGCCAAAAACAAGATCGCAATGCATGTGCAGTGCCAGAAACCCAGCTTCTGCGCATGCGCAGAAGAAAAAAAAAATCCAAAAAAAATTCCAAAAAAAAGATGGCGCCGCCCACAGAGCAGCAGAACCAGGTCCGTGATGTCACCAGCGGCCTACTACCTACTCAGTAGAACCGGCCCGAACCGGTAGGAACCCACCTGTGGAGGACTACCTGTGTAAGCTATATTTCAAATATCAGTAGCATTGCAATAAAAGATACCTGTAAGGACACTTAGAAAGAAGCAGGTGGCAGTACAATAACAAAGCCAAATTAAAATATACACTATACCTATAACATGAGATACAAATCTTCTACCTATTTTATCTTTCAAGGAACTTTTCCTTGTTTAGAATTAAAATGCGCCGCATGTTTTCAGGTTAATAACAACACATAATTTCTTTTTTGGCCTTGAAATAAAATTGATCATCAGTGCACATAGCAACCTAGATTGAATCTGCCAAATTGCTTGACTTTTTTTTTGTTTGTTTTGTTTTTGTTTGCTAGCCTGCTTTCTTTTGATACTGCATTTAGAAATTGTTTTCATTCTAATGGGGGAGCATTCAGCTAAAATTCTCATAAAAACACCAGAGAAATTAATGAGACAATCAGATATGACTAACAATCTTAATCTGAAAGCTAACACGTGAGTCTTAGAGGCAAATTCCTTTTCAAAATAATCAATATCCTAATTAATTAAATCTAATACATTGCACTATATTCAACTAAAGTGGTGCTCATTTTGTCTAATATGTTGGTGTTTTTTTTTAAAGTTCTGCAATCTGTCCTTATTTGGAGTTCTTAAATAAAAAGCCTCTATCTAAATTATATTTTCTTACATAAAATTGCCATAAATGTTCACTATCTGAGCCAAAAGGAGACTAGTGACTCACATGGTTAGGATGTCAGTCTGATAATCGGCAGGCTTGCATTCAAGTCCCAGTTGTTGCCGTGTAGCAGGATGAGCTCCTGCCACCTACTCCAGCTCCTGTCGACCCAGCAGTTTGAAAGAGGGCGACTGGAAGTAGAAAAATAGGTACCACTTCAGTGGGCAACCTAATGGGGGCATGAGAGGATTCCCCAACTGGGTGTCCCTCAGACAACTTTGATGTCACTGGTTGATACATTCACCACTTCTGACACGGGGGGAAAAAAACTATCTGAGCCACTATTGTACCCTCTGGTACAGAGTGGTCACCCATAGGTAGGGAACATTAGGGCAAGAGGGGTTAAAAAGTCAAGATGGTAGCTGTAAACCTGCAGCTGAAATCCAGTCCCTTTTTTTTTACATGTAGTCCTCATTTACTGACTGAAATAGAGACTGGAAACTATGTGACTATTGAAGCACAGTTGTCATGTCACTGAGTTGATTTAGGATGGCAGTTCTGGTGGCAGCTGTTGAGAGTGGCATCAGGTGAACACGACTTGCAACCTCGTACCAGCTTCTCCCTTGACTTTGCTTGTCAGAAGCTGGCTTTGAAGGTGGCAAATGGTGATCAGAAGACTGCAGGATGCTACAACTCTTCTAAATGCTTGCTGGTTACCAAGTGCCCGAATTGCAATCACATGACTGTGGAGATGTTGTAACAGCTGCAAGGACACGTCATAAGTCTCTGTCTTCAGCCCCATTGTAAGTTCAAACAGTTGCTGAATAAGTGGTTGGTAAGCGAGGGCTACCTCTACATAAAAAGGAGCAGGGCTTCCATGATCCAGCCAAGGCTGCTATTTTATTCCACTTCCATCCCGAGCAGAGCAAAAAAACTCAACAAAATTAGAGCCAGATGTTGTCCCAGTCAGATACGTATTGTTATCATTTTTCATTCCTTCACTTAAGGACTAGGCAGCTAGGCCAGCCCTGTAAATTCCTTTTCTGAAACCTCCAGAAGCATTTTGACCACTCACTGAAAATTAGTAGGATGTCTTGTTACCATTGATAGCTAGAAAATTCACAAAACCTCTATCCCTAGTAGTGAAAACCAAAGGATGAAGAGTCTCACTCTTCCCCAATCGCCTCCTCAGATTTCTCTCCCAAACTGAGAGAAAATAAAATAAATAAATCCTGGGCCTTGTACAAACGTTGGTTAAAGCTCTGATCACTTTGCATCACTTAGCTCTGCCAGCTAAGGTCCTGATATCATCTAAAAAAGTATATGTAGCCAGCAACCACCAAAATTGTGCCCAACCTTGACCTCTACGATTAGAAAAACCAACTAGGCATTACTCACAGAGGTATATATAAATCCAGATATCCTATGCTTTACAGAAAGAGTTCTGCAGCCCGATTTTGCAAATCAGGTAAGCAAATGGATATATCCAATATCCATTTGCAAATGGATGTTACTTTTATGAACAAGGACAGTGTGGCCTTCAGTAATACTTTCCCCCACATTTTCAGAGCCAGTTCTAAGCTTGAACTCAAACAGATGACAGGGTGTTCAGTTTCCCAACGTGTCAGATGACAGTTCCATTCTGGGCTGAACTTTGTCTTCAGAATTCAGAGAAGAGCAAATGCGAAGCAAAAAAACTGGCTCTTTAAAAATGTTATAGAGTCTATAGAATAATTAATATGTAAGATTTTTTTTTCCTCATAAAGAAGCAATTCTGTTTATTTTCATTTGAGCCCCACAAAATTACAAAGTTCAATTCTAGGATCATGAACTTTAATCACCAAGTCTGTTAATGATATGGACTGTAAGTATGCTGTTAGGAAATGATGTAAATGAACAACCTTAATACAATTGAGCGTGTCCAGAAATATTTCACAAAAAGAGTCCTCCACTCCTCTGCTCGCAACAGAATACCTTATGCCACCTGACTTGAAATTCTGGGCTTAGACAACTTAGAACTACGCCGCCTGCGGTCTGACCTAAGCGCAGTTCATAAAATTATCTGCTACAATGTCCTACTTGTCAATGACTACTTCAGCTTCAACAACAACATTACATGAGCACCCAATAGATACAAACTTAAAGTGAACCCCTCCAAACTTGATGGCAGAAAATACGATTTCAGCAACAGAGTGGTCAATGCCTGGAATGCGCTACCTGACTCTGCGGTTTCATCCCCAAATCCCCAAAATGTTAACCTTAGACTGTCTACTGTGGACTTCACCCCATTCCTAAGAGGTCTGTAAGGGGCGTGCATAAGCGCACCAGCGTGCCTACCATCCTTGTCCTAATGTTCCCTTTTATTCGTATTCATTCCATGTATTCAAATCATGTTTATACTTATATATCTTATCTAATATGTGCTTGACAAAATAAATAAAATTAAAAATTAAAAAGTATACTCTATTTTCTTCCTATAAGCAGATGCAGGATTCCCAGCGTGTTTCAAGAACACATCCATCCTAACGAAAATCTTCTTTTAAAGCTGCCTGTGTTAGGTTCACTATTTGCTGAAACAAAATATCAAGCACTTCAATGAAGTCTTGATTAGCTTTATCGCCATAACGACTTCTCAACACAAGGGATTTTTTTTTTTGCTTTTAGAATCTTTTGGTTTTTCACGTCAACAGCCCACACACTTTCCTAGCCAGCATCACAATGTTTTGTACAGGAATGTCCACAGCTAATGAGTGTTCGCTCCAGCTAATCAGTACAGAAGTACAAAAATAGACCTCCAGTCAGTATCCTACCCCATCCCTGCCCTTACGTATGTTCAAGTCAGGTAAGTTTGCAATGAAGGAAAATAAAAATACAAAGGAAACCAATACGTAAAAATTCTCACAGCCTGATGCAAAGGCACCGTGTTAAGGCATTACAGTCAAGAGAAGAGGCAGAAGGCACAGGACCACAAGGCAGGCATTGGTAGGAGCTTCCATCAATTGGGGGACGACGACTGTATCCTCCTAAGCTCCACATGGCAAAAAGCATCTCAAATCATAACATATCTATTTTGTGATCTGAGATTTTGAGACAGTAGAGGTACAAGAAAATAGACTTTACTGTCTAAGGATAAGCCTATCATGGGAACGAAGGAGTGTGGTGTGCCCAAAGCTTCCTGTGCAGAGGTGGGTTCCTATTGGTTCTATCTGGTTCTATAGAACCAGTAGTAATGTGCCAATGGCGTCATGGAGCTGGTCCCGTCGGTGTCTCTGTGGGCACCGCCATCTTGGATTTTGCTTCTGCGCATAAGCTAATTTTTGCTTCTGCATATGCTCAGAAGCTAGCTTTTTATTGCTGCATACGTGCACACACCCAGCGCGACCCTAAGCGAACCGGCAGCAAAAATATCTGGAACCCACCCCTGTTCCTGTGAAAATGCCTTGGAACCCTGTTGCAACAAATAGAATCTTTAGATGCTCTTTCAACCGATCATAATAAAGCGTATAGGTGAGTAGGTGTTGTAATTGTTATGGAGATGGAGAAATATTGTATGAGTAAGTTAGAGGTCATCCTCGGATATTGTAAGTTTGTCTAGCTTGATCGCTATGAATAAACGGCAAGAGGGACATCGTGAAAGAATGTGGATGTTTCTTGGGGGCAGCGGATGGCCTTCTGAAGTGGAAAGTCACTGTGTAGGTGGGGATCTCAAGCAGGAGCTGTGATGTGCATGAATTTACACAGGAGAGTGTGTCGATGATTATGGCTGTAGCACTGATTGTTGTAGAGTAGCCATTTCATGATTTCATGTAATAAGAGTATAAGCAACCAGAGATATCTCCAGGAAGATGACTGCATACAGGTAGTCCTCGACTTACGGCCACAATTGATCCCAAAATTTCCATTGTTAAGTGAGACATTTGTAAAGTGAGTTTTGCCCCATTTTATGACTTTCTTGCCTCAGTTGTTAAGTGAATCACTGCAGCTGATAAGTTAGTAACTCGGTTGTTAAGTGAATCTGACTTCTCCATTGACTTTGCTTGTCAGAAGGTCTCAAAAGGTGATTACATGACTCCAGGACACAGCATTTATCCTAAATATGAACCAGTTGCCAACCATCTTAATTTTGATCATAAATCACTTTTTTCATTGCCATTGTAACTTTGAATGGTCACTAAATGATCTGTTGTAAGTCTAGGACTACCTGTAAATAGCTAGTGTGACACGCAATAGCACTTAATACATATATCACTTCACAATGCTTTACAGCCCTCTCTAAGCGATTTACAGAGTCAGCATATTGCCCCCAATAATCTGGGTCTTCATTTTACCAACCTCAGAAGGATGGAAGGCTGAGTCAACCTTGAGCCGTTCAGAATCGAACTGTCGAACTGCAGGCAGCGAGCAGGCAGCAGAAGTAGCCTGCAGTACTGCATTCTAACCACTGCGCCACCACAGCTCTAGTGTACGTATCTAGTAGTATAGATATCTTATCAGCCTTTTTTTGTCATTATAAAGTCCATGCTATGCGAGTACCAAAGTGAAAGAAATCCAAAAGTTGCTCGTATGTTACCTTCATTTAGCATGATTCTCCTTCAAAATGACAGGGCCCTTTGCTTTTTAGACCCATGACTGTTCATTAGATGCTCAACACGAATGCCACCTTTTGCACCAACTGTGCCTTTTCCTCGTTGGAAACAAATGGCACGCTTTCATATAGTCAGTCATGTTCAAGTCATGTTTTGATTTCTGCAAGGTGTTCTACCTGAGGCTGCCCTTTGCAACTGTCTGGAAGCTGCAGCTAATTCAAAATATAGCAACACAGGGAATAATACGTGCTTCTTGTTATGCCCGTGTTATGTGATGGGTGCTTCTGATTTTCTCAAATAACAGCACTACCATGAGAGCTCCAAGGTCCATCAGTGGGCTTCTGCATGTAATTCAAGTCATACTGTAATACTTGGCTCCGTATCTGTGAGATTCGTAGCAACTGCTTTAGGAAATAAGTAGGCAGTAATTGTGTCAATTAATATGGAATTTTAAAATGTGTATGTGTTTATAAATTGAGTGTAGGCTGACTATAACAACAGTTCCAAACAGAAATCAACATATCAAGTCTTCAGTTAAATTTGTTTCTGCAGAAGACACATATTTTATTACTGTCCAGAGTAACTCAAACAATGTCCATGTTCAAAGGTGAATAGAATAGAATAGAATAGAATAGAATAGAATAGAATAGAATAGAATAGAATAGAATAGAATAGAATAG
>JANHFT010003467.1:0-11282 GCA_032467955.1 Pseudoxenodon macrops
GAGACATCTGCTCCACTATGGAGACATTATTTCTAAGGAATACTCCCACCTCATTTTTATCTTCCTTCTCTCAATCATAATTATCTTATGATTTATCATTTGTTGTGTGTACCTTATGATTTATGATCTAGGACTTGTCACTTTGTGGTTTATACATACACTGAGACCTTATGCATCGGAGACAAATTCCTTGTGTGTCCAATCACACTGGGCCAATAAAGAATATATCAATTTCAATATTCTAATATTCAGTCACAGTACCACAGCACTGCGTATATAGGATTCAATGGGTTTTTAAAAATATTTTATCATTCGATTTGTACTTGAAATGTTTAAGAGAACATGTAATAATAATTTCTGCATTCTTTCAGTTTCCACACTGCTATTGTTTCAATGGGAAACAGCACACGGGTGACAGAATTCATACTCACTGGATTGACTGATGATCCACTGTTACAGCTCATCCTGTTTGTGATATTTTTTGCCATTTATGCCATTACCCTGGTAGGAAATGTGGGCATGATTGTTTTAATCAGGACCAGTCCTCCACTCCACACACCAATGTACTTTTTCCTCACCAACCTATCATTCTTGGATATCTGCTATTCATCGTCTGTAACCCCAAAATTTCTTTCCAATCTTTTAAAAGAGAACAAAGCTATTTCTTTTGCATGTTGCTTTACTCAACTTTACTTTTATGGTCTATTTGCCACCACAGAGTGCTACCTTCTAGCAGTGATGGCCTATGACCGCTATGTAGCCATCTGCAATCCTCTATTCTACTTCATCACCATGTCCCCCAAAAAACGTATCCAACTTACAACATTTGCTTATATTGCTGGGATCATCAATGCTTTAGTACACACAATTGCTGCATCTCGATTACATTATTGTGGCCCAAACATCATTAATAATTTTTATTGTGAAGTTCCTCCCATATTAGAACTTGCCTGTTCAAACATTAGCCTTAATGAACTGTTGATGTTTATACTTATTGGGTTCAATGTAATAACAACTATCCTGACCATTCTTACCTCTTACACTTACATCCTGGTCACCATTTTAAAGGACCGCTCTGCCAAGAGTCATCGGAAAGCCCTCTCCACTTGTACATCTCATCTCATGGTCATTGGCATTTTCTACGGATGTGGTAGCTTTATCTATGCACGACCAATCTCTAGACAGTCTCACCATGTAAACCAAATGGCTTCCCTATTTTATGTAGTGGTGATCCCCATGCTAAATCCCTTGATTTACAGCCTGAGGAACCAGGAGGTCAGAACTGCCATCAGAAAAGCCCTGCAAAAAAAAGCCATATCTGTTTATTTTTAAATCAAACTGTTAACAAAGTACATTTGCATGAGATATTGTTGTATTTCAAGAACTACATACTGGTAAAAGTACGTATGTAGGTGTATTTATATACACAATTTATATAGGTGTATATTTTCTTATAATACAATAGTGTGGCCTTACCAAGACATTATAAAGTGGTATTATCATGTGAAGTGTTAATACCACTTTATAATGCCTTGGTAAGACCACACATGGAATACTGCATCCACTTTTGGTCACCTCGACGTATAAAAGATGTTGAGACTTTAGAAAGAGTGCATATAAGAGCAACAAAGATGATTAGGGGACTGGAGGGTAAAACATATAAAGAATGGTTGCTGGAATTGGGTATGTCTAGTTTAATGAAAAGAAGGACATGATAGCAGTGTTTCGATATCTCAGGAGTTGCCACAAAGAGTCAAGCTATTCTCCAAAGCACCTGAGGGCAGGACAAGAAGCAATGGATGGAAACTAATCAAGGAGAAAAGCAACCTAGAACTGAGAAGAAATTTCCTCACAGAACAATGAACCAGTGGAACAACTTGCCTCCAGAAGTTGTGAATTTTCCAACACTGGAAGTTTTTAAGAAGAGATTAAACAACCATTTGTCTGAAATGCTATAGGGTTTCCTGCCTGAGCAGGTGGTTGGACTAGAAGATGTCCAAGGTCCCTTCCAACTCTGTTATTCTATTCTATTCTATGGTCTGCTTGCCTAGGTACTGAGAAAAAACGTCCATGTGTTTATTTTGACTTATTCTCTGTTGTGTACATATAGAATTCTAACTTGAATTCATTCCAGTTGGAAATATTTATATATAATTATATTGACATGTTAACTTTTGAAAGCAATACATATGAATTAATCATTTTATGTTTACTACTTCTTTTCTATCATATGTCTATGTTTTTATGTCTTCAAGTTTAGGTAGCAGAGAGCTATAATTTTACCTTATGGTTCCATAAGTTTCAAAATTATATGTGGGTTTTTTTTTTGTATCATTACCAAATGCTGTAATGATGGATTTAAAGGATATGATGTGTCATCTAGGATATTCCATAGCTTGCTATTCTTCATAATAAAATTATGGCTAATTCCAGAGAGCTATCTTAAAAACAGCCCTTTGGTATCACATTTCTCTTCATTATCTCAATACATTATATTAAGCCAATAATCTTACAGCATTGATTTAATAAAATAGAAGATTCAGGTGAAATCTGAACTTCTACTATCATCTATGATATAGAAATTGTTTCTTTATCCTGATCTTTTTCTGGGATGCTTTTCACCTTCCTAGACTAATTTCTATTTGAGATTTCCTAGTATTTATCCATTCAAATATCATTATCTTTTATATTAGTAGAAAGTAAAAAGTCCATCAAAATATCATCCAACCCCTCATTTCAACCCTGAGCTACAAATATTCTCCTTTATTGATCTCATTCTCCTTAAGATTAAAATAATTACTCCTTATAAAGGAACAGTATCTACAATATTTCTAGCAATCAGTTTAATATGTTTCTACTTAAAGGATGAAATGGAATTAAAATAAGAAATATTTCCCTTCTTCATCCATTTTTCTGTCTCCAACTTTTTAGCTGAAAATCTTGCATTTATTCTATGAAAGCCTGATTCGATATCTTACAAAAGCTAGATAAACCGGTTTCCACAATAACAGGGTTCCTTGCCATTTTTCTCACAGAGCTTTCTGAAGTTGCTAGAAAAATAATTGTGGGGGAGGTGAGAAGAAAGCTCAGGTGAAAAAATTGTCGCCTGAATATCAGAGTTCTTTGTAACATACTGGAAAACATGTTCTAAAGGATTGCATTAGCAAAATGTTATCTTTGGCAATAAATAGAAAATACATTTATGTAAAACAGAGATGACATCATTTTAGATGTTGCTGCTCATAATATCTGGATAAAAATGTTACTGCTGAGGAAACTAAAAAAAAACTGCACTCCACAGACCCAAAGCAACACTACTGTAGGACCAGTTGGACACCATTCTTGAACAAGTGTCACAGTAGGTTTGAATAGTGGTCTGTCTTCGAATTTTCTCTTGTTGCCTAACCTACCCTCAAGACTGAGGACATAGCAACAGCATAGAAGATATGCCAGAAAATATAGTTGTTTGCATCTCCTTTCTACATGTTTATAGATTACATTAATTAAACAGTAAGGGTCTTGATTTCCAGTTATACATGCCATGGTTTAACACTGATGTGTGATTTATGAAACATTTTATAATAAAGCAAGACAAGCATGGTTATTAAAAAAAGGGGGAAGATAATTAATAAAACACAGAAATTCCCTTGCATTATGTGATACAAAGTAACATTACCTTAACTAATAACATGGCTCAAATTATTATTTTTATTATATTTAGGGCACATAATTTGAAGAGCTAGATTTCTTGGAAACCCTGGGAAATAATATTGGGGAAGACAGAAAAGTAGAAAAGTAAATGGGTGGACACAATTACAATGGTGAGATGAGTGGATCATTGGGGCAAATCAACCCAGAGAAGTTCTATCTTTCTGGTTGAAATGGTCAGTACTGATTTGATGGCACACAATCGGTCAAAAAGACAGAATGATGGCCTCATGATATGTTAATGGTATAACCAGCCCCTACTCCTCTTCTATCAAAATGCCATTGGCTATCCAGCTGACATGGACTTTCATCCTCTTCAGTCATTCTATCTTTTAAATGTTGCAACATTATGCCAGATTTTAAAAGTATTGAAAAATATCCCAACAATAGTCTACTGGTCATTCACATGAATGATCATGACTCTTAGCCTAAACAGTGTACTGGATTACCTATCATCATAGAAGGGGTCAATGACCATCCCAAAGAGAAGACAGCCTTTGTTGCAATCAATGGATCATAAAAAATAACTCTGAATAAGGCAGCTAACAAAAGGAATTATTTGTTCTTTCGAATGACAATTTGGGAACACTATTGTGTCAGCAGAGTAATTGTTGTCCAAATAAACAAGGAAAAAGTATGCTGAAGTACTATGAGAAAGGTGAGACATGATTAATGCTGAATCAAGTCCAGGAAGATATTCTTGGATAAAATATATTTTTGCAAGGTTTTTAAATGCCATGCCAGTGTGGAATTTTTTGGAATCAATTTGATTTACGCAATAAACAAGCAAAAATTATTTGCGTTTAGTTAGAGTTACTACATGTTTTGTAATAATTAACAATGACAAATTAGTTACTTCCATATCTTTTAAATCACAGTACCTTTTCAGCGGATAGCTGAGTTAATTGACCCATACATTCTTGGGTTAGTCCAAACAATGCTTTTAGTATACAACCACCCTTACTAATAAAATATTATATTGAATTATATGGCACTCTCCCATGAGTTACTGTCCCATGTCCCTTCTACTTCTGGGTTCTATTTTTATATTTTTGAAAACACGAGAAGGATAAGATGGTATTGTGGATCATCCATCAGGAAGTGCATTATGAATACTAGGATGTTGCTATCACAACATCCTTGTTGGTTTTATGCCTGAAGAAATTCAATAGAAAATTATATAATAATTATAATAATTTATATGCTCCCAGCTCTCACTGACTCTAAATTCTGATGTACTCTTGCCATAGTGCAGGTTCTGATCTCCTAACTGTTGATAGCATATAATACAACCTGAAACAGCAACACTGTTCTGCTAAATTCTGGCATTGTTTTGTTCATTTGATTCTATTTTTTATGGGCCACTAGCATTTGAAACTTCTGTGTACCTAAAAATAAAATTGTGCAAAATACAGGAAAATTTGATCACCTTTCTTTCTACAAACTATGCATCTTGTAGTGCATGATTTTTTCAGAATAACACAAAACATTGTTAGTTTTCCTCTCTGCTGCTCTTAAATATAACAGACCCTGTACTTGGAGAATGTAGGATATGCTATATACCATAGTTACAAGAAGAATATGATTGTAAATCCAGAGTCTTCTGGAATTACATTAAAGTTAGTATTCACCAACACAGCTAAATGATTTATCCCTAGCAATAGATGATGACAAAGAATAGAGGGGAATAAGAGACAAATGCTTTGGGTAAGATTGGGACTTACTTTGTATGATCCAATATGATTCAGAAGACACCCTTTCTTCTGTCAGCATATCTACCTATGATCAGAAATGAACTGCAGGCCAACCCATTTTCCATCATAAATATCTTAATAAAATAATTCTTCCAATCAGACTGAGCCCATCACTGACTTATTAACATTTATCAGTCAGAGGTGGGTTCCTACTGATTCAGACTGGTTCTATCGAGTAGGTAATAGGCCTCTGGTGATGTCACGGAGCTGGTTCTGGTCCATGGACACCGCCATCTTTTTGGTGTGGGGGGTTTGTGGGGGAGGGATATTTTTTGGGTTTTTTTCTTCTGCGCATGCACAGAAGCCAGGTTTCTGGCACTGCGCATGTGTTGTCATCTTGTTTTTGGCCTTTCGGGGGGGAGGATTTTTTGGATTTTTTTCCTACTGCACATGTGCGCGCCCATGAGGCATGTGGGCGCAGCGCGGGAGGCAGCAAACCAGCGGTGAGGTAAGTTAGAACCCACCCCTGTTAGCAGTACAAGAAAACATTACAAGTGCTTTTACCTTTTTCTTTATTTCTTGCTCTCAGAGCAAGAAATGTTAAAACATTCAGATTACAGAGCAAGAATAATTCACCTTGTTTTGCCCTGAATTGTTTCTATAAAACTGCACTGTGATAAGAATTCTAATTTTTATTGGTCTCTAAAATAATCTAGCCTACTTAGATCACAGTTAATCATAAGTTTCAGCTGTGTTTTAAACCTGACCAACTGATCAGACTCATTGAGAACCAGGATTCTTTCCAAAACAGACTGGATCAGAATGTTATTGGCCTGAATGTTATTCCAGTAAATTTTTAGAATAGACATAACAACAAATCTTGTTCCTATTTATATGACAGTAATTTTGTTTAATCTTCTAATGAAGGTCTGCTCCTACAAATTCTATTCAATTAGATGAATGATATAAAATCAAAAAATGATATAAAATGATTTTATTGAATGGAATACTATAAAAATGGTATGGCATTTTCTTCACCTAGGTGAGGGAGAATGAAATTTGGCACTAGGTCTTAGTCAAAGTAAGGAAAGGGTCTACAAGTGAGGAAGGAGTTTTGTAGGGATGACCTACAAATCATTGAATGGGATCTGAACTGAAATTGTGATTCTGTAATTATTCTATTTTGTGTTGGGACTGATTCATTTCATGACATTTGTATTATAGCTGGTCTAAAAATAGGAATGGATTTCCCAGGGTCTTTGTTAAATAAAGATAAAAACATTCTGATTGCAACCTTAGCACAAAAATTGCTGAAAGTCTTACTATTGGTAATTAGTCCTATAAATGTTGGCTTTGTGAAACTTCTGATAATATCAAATAACTGGTAAATAGGTTAAACAGTACATTCTGAAAAATATGTAGTGGCTTCATTAGATATAGGAAAAAGCCTTCGGTACAGTATAAGTACAGTATAACATCTTTCTGGAAGGTGTTATAAAAATGACTTCACATCACACTTACAAGATATTTGAAAGATATCAAAAAAACCTATAAGTAAATACCAATATATTCAGCTATAGTATTTGTCACATTCATGCTATGTTTAATTTAATATCAATGAATGGAAAGTCAATGAATCTGAATGTCCCAGATGAAGTTTTTTTAGAGACTAAACTAACAATATTGCTTATCCACAATGAGAAAAGTAAATATCAATGATGTAACAGAAATTTGGAACAGAGAAATGGATTTTCCTGAATTATATAATCATTGGTTGCAACTTTTAAGAAATGTTAAATGTATTTATTAAGAATAGTATTTATGAATTTAAAACAAGGTCAACATATTAAAATTATTTTTTAAATTTATTGGACTCTGGATATTTTTGTTTTTTGTTTTTTACAATTGGACATGTAATACATCAGTTCATCAGTAAAAATGTTTTGCTCATATTTTTGATGATTCCTTATTGATTAAGCAGTCTTATTAAATCTTATTAAGGTAATTAAAATGGCAATAGGTCATTGTTTTGTAATTATACTTCAAAAAGGTCAGCCTGGATTAAGCAAAATATAAATTCTGGCTTCATTCTACCCCTGAAGAACTGATTTCTCTAATCTTTTTTGTCCCTTCTGTGTTCTGCCCTTCAGTTTGGAAACAATTAGCTATAGAAAATAGCTAAGAATAGCTAAGAAAATAGGGGATAATTCTTCTTTTTTTGAACTAACTGAATTTCATTTTTTGAACTGAAAGGTTCATATAGCTACTACTGGAGCCTAAAGAAATATATATATATATAGCTTAATAGTTTTTATTCAATAAGACAGAGTGATATAAACCATTTGCTACTAGAACAAATTGATCTAATACTTAATTTTGGTAATGGCAATCATATATATTGCACATCTTCCTAGGATACTTCTGAAGGCACCCCTTACCTCCTGGTTCCTCATGCTATAGATTAATGGGTTGAGCATGGGGGTCACCACTACATATAACACAGAGGCCATTTGGTCTAGGTTATAATTTGGTCTAGAGCTTGGCCGTGCATACATAAAGCTGAGACATCCATAGAAAATAGTGATGACCATGAGATGAGATGTACACGTGGAGAAGGCTTTCCTACGGCTTGTGGCAGAGCGGATCTTTAAAATGGTGACCAGGATATAAGTATAGGAAGTGAGAACGGTCAGGCTTGTTGTTATTAAATTAAAGCCAACAAATACAAATACCAACAGATAATTAAGAGTGATATCTGAGCAGGAAAGAGCAAAAAGAGGAGGACCCTCACAATAAAAACTCTTAATGAGGTTTGGGCCACAGAAGGACAGTCTAGTAGTTGCAGCCATTGTGTGCACAGAAGCATTGATGATCCCAGCAATGTAGGAAATTGCTATCAGCTGAACACACTTTCTTTGGGACATTATCATCAAGTAGAGTAGAGGACTACAGATTGCCACGTAGCGATCATAGGCCATCACAGCTAAGAGGTAGCACTCCGTGGTTCCAAATAGGGCATAAAAGTAGAGCTGAGTAAAGCACCCCCCATAAGAAATACTTTTCTTCTCTTTTAAAAGATTGGAAAGAAAGTTTGGGGTGACAGATGAGGTGTAACAAATATCCAAAAAAGATAAGCTGGTTAGGAAAAAGTACATCGGTGTGTGGAGAGATGGACTCATCCTGATTAAGATAATCATGCTTAGGTTTCCCACCAGGGTCATAATATAAACAGCAGAAAATGTCCCAAAGAGGAACCGCTGCAACTGTGAGTCCTCTGTTAATCCAGTGAGTATGAATTCTGTCACCTGTGTGTTGTTTCCCATGTAATCACAGTAACATTTCAGTCAATTTCCCTTTCTTTTTCTAATCTTTGTAATGTAGTCTGTGATCAGAATCAATTTCCCATGTAATAGCAATATCTACATAAAAGGGCAGATTGGATATAACATACTATTTGTGATTAGTTTCTGCCAATGAATAAATTTATCCACAGAACTATTAAAGACAATTAATGACCAAGGGAGTGCTACTGAAATCTTCAAGCTGAGGAACTCTCTTTTAAACCTGGGAAGACATCAAAAAGATATCAGAGCAAAATATGATTTGTATTGACTTTTTTCTTTCACAAGATATTTTTAGAAGCTGCAGTAAAGAATTAGCAAGCTAAGTGAAGAAAGTTTCTTAATGCTTTCAACTGTATATATTGTTTTGTTGATTCATTGCTGGATCTACATGTTCTATGACTTGTAGAAGCTGATCTTTGGTCTACTTGGACTCCTCATTTCTTGAGATGATCAAATGAATTCTGAACAGTGAACAATACTGACTCTCATACCTTATGTGCCTAGTAACAATGATAATTCCTAACTGAACTTCTAAATTTATCACAATTATGACAAATTGCGGCTTGAACTATCTTGCTTTGCATGTAATGAGTCTATCTCATATTAGTTTCACCTTTTAAGTTGCATTACTAAAATAAATGAACTTTTTCACGATATTCTAATTTTTTGAGTTTCACCTGTATAAAGAGAGTTTTTTTTTTAAAGATGCAATTTGTGAGGTCTTCTTAGATTGCCAAGCTTTCAATGGTTTCTGATGCAATATGAGCTATATAAAATGCCATATTTAAAAATGTATATGGCCTTATGCAGGTTATATGCATGACATACAGGTTTGATCTGAAGCTTCTCTGAATATACTGTCAATTCTCCTTGAAGTAACAATAACTTCTCATCCCACGAACTCCTAAAGGAAACTCTTACAAACAATAAAATACAACGAATGTATAGTTGTCTTTTTGGTTATCAAACTCACTTGTTTTCTTGCAGCTCAACAACCTTCTTCACATATTAAAATATCTGTATTTTTTTCAAGCTTCGGATTACAGATTTTTGACATTTATGCAGCTCTAAAAGCAATCCAAATATTTTCCTTCAATCTTCAGTAACTCAACAGCTTTATGCACTTCTGCAGACATTAACGTTTCCTTCAACTCTCTTTGGAGTGATGGAGAAGATAATTCTACTGAGAAAAATATTGGTTTGGGAAACATCTCCCTGAAGTGCTACAAACAGCTCCATCTACTAATTTGTGTTAATTACACAGTGGGGGTTAAATAAATCAAATTGCAATTTGAAATATTTACCAGTGGAAATGTAGTATTCAGTAGAGATCACATTCTCTCTTTCACTTTATTTATGAATAGTATTTTATCAAATCCTTTCCCAACACATGTTGTACCCCATGTAGACAGACAGCGCCTTTCAAAAATGTGGTTTTTATTATTATTTAAAATAGAAAAAAATATATTAACAAAACTGTTCAAAATAGTAACAGAATCATTCAGAAAAAATATATTTAAAAACCTATACCGGGTTGGAGAGCAGTGATTTTAAACACTATTTAATAGTGGTAATACCTTGTTGATGTGATTTCACTGGGACTTGAACTCCAAAAAGTGCAGATCCTGTGGAGATGGCTGAGCCACAATCTTTTGTGATTATTTGGTGAGAACCGAGAATTTGTACTTTGGGCCCTGAGAATGTGACTTGGTTCTTGTGAGCTGTGGTTGTGTCCACTGGCATTTTATACCCATGCTGCTCCTGATGGATAAAGGTCTCCCAGAATGTATCATGTGGGGAATTTTTCCTTGACTGTAGCTTGGTTGCACCTGCCCTTTTGGAGACTGTGATCTTTATCATATCAGTAAATCATAATTAGGCTCAATTGTGTTGGATAATTTGTAGCAGCTCCGAGGTGCTTGGATGAAGCAGATTATCAGGATTCCTTTCAGTCAAATTTAACACCTGGGCATTGTATAGAAACGTCACTAGTCATGCTTGTTCCTAACTTTTGAAAGGACCATGATGGAGATGGTGCACCTTCCTCACCCTCTGTGATTACTTGTCAAACTTGAATTCCACCAACATGGGAGCTCAAAGGTGTAAGTGTTGAATATCAGTGCTGCAGTGGTATTCCTCTTTCCTTGTGGCCTTTTCAGTCAGTGTTGGGTGTGAAGAATGAGAGAGATCTTGCCTAAGAGATCTACTTTGTGATGTGCCTCAGAATTCAGTTCTTTCCTACTCCTGATCAATATCTACATAAACCAGTGCATGAAGTCATGCATTGGCATGGGACAAGATATCATCAGGATGCTGATGATACTCAATTCTATATCTCAACCTCCAAGTGATGTTGTCAGATATTCCCTGGAATCATTTCTTCTCAGTTCCTCTTCCCATGCTTTGGAACAGAATATTTTTTATTGAAGATGCACACTACCTGAGTTGTGCACTCATTTGACTGAATGTATAAATTAGTTAAATTAGTAAAATCTGAAACTGAAACTGAAACTGAAACTTCACTGTGTGGGAATGT
>JANHFT010003467.1:75073-87013 GCA_032467955.1 Pseudoxenodon macrops
GAAAGGCAGATAGACTATTGTTCATTCCAGTTGCTAATTATTTTAGTATAGATGGTGCTACAATTTACACAAATGTCTGTTGGTTTTGTGCCCAGCCTCATGCTAACCAAACAGATTTTGGCTAGACTGGCCTGCCAAGAAAGTTCCTGACCTGAACTTCAAATATGGCAGATATGCAGAGAATTACTATAGTACATTACAGGAGTGTAAAACATTAAATAATTAAAATAAGTACCATTATAGAATAAGGCTTTAATGTATTGCTCATTAAAAAAAATAGATAGAAATAGTGTAAGACAGCCAAGTTGGTTCCAAAAGTATTATAGAGTTTTGATAGGTGTGAACATTGAGGTGAATATTGGAGGATGATCGTGTTTTGGGTTGGGTGGAATTGGACTAGCCTGAAAAGGGGAGGAAAGGGGGAAAATGTGGGTACTTGTTGGAAATAATGTTTGTGGAGGATTAAAAAGTATAAGATGTTTATTCCGTAGACATTTTAGAGAATCACCCTAAACTAGCTATTTTTTCATCGTATTGGCTGCTTTGTTTATCTTTTCAATATTTTTCAAACTATATCTATACCACAAAGTCAGTTTTTATATCCACTTAACTGGTTTTCTCTAAAGAATGGGAATGCTAAATGTTCTCCTTTAGAGAAACTTAGCAATGAAGAATTGTATCACATTTGAATGCATAGTGTAGCAAATTTATGCATAGTGACATGGTGCCAAGGGATCACTAGCACTAGATGGTGCTAAAAGTCAGAATTCCAAGGGACATGTGGGAGATTTGAAGGAAGCCACATTTATTGTTACAAAGGTTATTTCTCTAGATCTCATTGAACTGAATTGAAAAATAATGTGCATTTAAGATATGAGGATGAGGTTGACAACTCTGTCTCATTGCTACATTCCTTTGCTATCCACATTCAGCATCTTTCATAAAAACATGTATTGTGTTTATTTTCACAACATGAAAAATCCCTAAGTACAGGAAGAAATTATTATGGAAGTGTCCGTAATAGAACAATTAGAATAAATGGAGAGAATTAAAAAATTTTAAGCAACAGAGGAAGCTAAAATCAGGAAAGAGAATAGAACTGAATACTTCATTATTTCAACCACGATTTACATAGTTCACAAGCCCAGTTCCTAGAAATAAGTGTAAAAATAAGATGAACACCACCAAGTACATTGATTGATAACATAATTTCCGCATCTAGATCTACAGTGCTAATGGTGCACATGAAGATTCAGATGCCAAGCAGGCATATTAGACTGTAACTAAAGTTAATGTTAACTATAGTTAATATTCCTGCCACAGGAAGCACCTTATGAAGCCTATAACTATCTCATAGAAATTTGTGTCTTCTGATGATAGTTAATATATTTCAACTTTTTAATTTTTTTGCATAGGTATAGGACCAAACAAGATACTGAATGCTGCTATTGAGGGAGAGGAGCTTGGGAGAGAGAAAGGATAGTAAAATCCCATTGTTCTCAATTACTCCCACTAAAATCAAGAAGGTGGTGAGTGAAGTTGTCATTCAAAGGACACCAATCCTTTCCTTCTTCTTTTATGTACTTGAGGTTTTTTTACCCTGGTCATTTCATAATGAGATCTACCAGGTGAGACCCATGAAGATCTGAGATCTCACATAAAGAGCCAACTCTGCCATCAGTCAAAATGAAGCAGCTTGCATCTGCAAAAAATAAAATTGTTAATAATTTAGATTTGTTGCTGTTGCTATTGCTATTACTGTTAAGGAACCATTACAGTTTTCATCCCCAGATGCCAAATTGTCCCTGACATGATCGTTCATTCAGGAAACTTACAAATAAAGATGTTCAAAAATCACATCTTGACACAGAGTAACTTGGGGAAAAATATAACACTGTGATGAAAGACTAATTGTCAAGCAGCTCTAAATGTTTGTTTTTATGAGGCTTTCAGAAATACCTGGAAACCAGTTGGTACAGGGCTAAAATTATATAGATGTTCATTTGTAAGATAAAATTATATCATGTGAATTGTTCTCAAGCGCTGTGTAACTTGCTTGTGTTGACCTATCATGAACTGCACAAAGAAATGTTCAGGTTATGTTTAAGGATCCCAGTCGCAGAGCAATCTGTACCGGTGTTAACTTTTCTATTCTAATTACCAAGCAAATAGAGCTGGAAGAAAAAGAAACATCGTTATTTAACTTCTAATGACAGTTTCCTATTTTCAGTATTGAACACAGTACATATCTACTGGCCAATGAGGAAAACATCATTTTATGTCTTGTAATTTTACACAATTGTGGTCAAAAAAGGAGATTCCACCACTTCTTGAGCTTGCTTGATTTCTGTCCAAGCTAATCTAAAATTGTTCAAATAACAAGCATCAAGGTGCCTTTCAGTTTGTAATTTCATCTTCACAGAGGTTAGTGGTGGGGATGATCTAAAAAGTATTTTTAGAAGTCCAGCTGGTGATAAGAAAGTCATATGATTATTTATGGTATGTTAACCTGCAATTCTCTGACATTTGCAGCCGGCAAAACTGGTAAAACTGAGTTGAATAAGGCAGAATGAAAACTGGGTTCTGAATTCTCATGCAGAACTTTCATTGAATGTGAAAGTTAACACACACCGAACTCTTCAGATATCCCCTTAGATTCCAATTGTGTTAATTGAATTAATTCTAGAGAAATCAACATCAGTCAACATCTTCTACAACTCAACTCTTGTGGGATAATTCTACAGTCTAGCCTTCCTCAACCTGGACATTCACATAGAGGCAGACTCTAAGAATACATAATAATTGCCATGCTTTTTAAGGAATTCTTGAAACAGACGTCCACACATCTGAGGAGCACCTAGCTTGTAGAAGCTTAGCATAAATTATGAGTTGTTTCAGTTGGAATAGCCATAGCTCTGAGAATCTTTTAGAAAGAACATAAATTAATAGCCTAATCCCAGTGACTGGGATCTATTTTGCACACATCTGCTTCTTAAAGGCAGCCATATTCTCTCGCATTGCAATTACGGTTCTGAAACTAGGATTTAAAAAGCGATTTTTACAGAAAATCATGAAGAAAATGCTGCTCCTTCCCACAGTTCTTTCTTCATCACACATAGCCTATATTTGCAAGAGTTGGTATCATGTAGACAACAATATCTCTTGCCAATGTCCACTTAGCAACATTTGAACATGAATCTTGTGGCTGAATGTATCATAAAAACTTCACCTTGTGGGCCCTTGGCAAACTAAGTCCTAAGATGTGAAAATTCTTCTTCAAATAAGCCCATGTTGTTTATGAATTATGGAGCCTACATACAGTGCAGGTATATCAAACACAAGAGTATATTATTGAATCTTAATAATTTGAGTGTAAACTGTAGTCAAGGTGCCCCAACCAGAATTTAGCAGTTAATTACAGACCTCAAAGCTAAACTGGTTTCTTAGCTTAAGAACTGAGATATCTCACAGACAGACTGCAAAAAAGAATCTTTACTACAAACAAAAATGAAGACAAATAAACAATTGATTGCCTAATACCAGTGAAAAGTACAGGTGTTTCTTAACAGGTTCAAATCCACATCTTTTTTTAACCGCCATTCCTATAAATTAACAGACCCTGTATGGCTAGCACTTAGCAATAGCACTTAGACTTACATACCATTTCACAGTGCTTCACAGCTCTCTCTAAAAGGTTTACAGAGACAGCATATAGCTCCCCAACAATTTGGAGTCTTATTTTACCGACCTCAGAAGGATGGAAGGCTGAGTCAACCTTGAGCCAATGAGAATCAAATTGCTGGGAGTTAGTAGAATTAGTCTGCCGTACTACAGTCTAACCACTGTGCCACCACGGCTCTTGGCGTAATCTGAGCAATTATTAAGTGTTCACATAAATGCCAACTCTGCCCTGAGAGCCACTTTCAGCTTCTCACTGCTACTGATAATAGATGATCAGATGCTAGTGGTTCTCTCAACCTGCACAAGAGAATATGCCTTGTCTAAGTTAGCCTTGATTTCAACTTCAGTTAGATCCTTTGGCAGTGCATTGTTTTTCTGCCACATGCCTGTGATCTTACCTTCATCTTGTCCCCAATTTAACTGCATCAATGTTAAATTTGCATTTCCCCCCCCTCTGCACCACCCACTTCTTTTTCCACTACCCAAGGGCAGTCTCAAATTATGTAAAACCTATTAAGCTTTGTCATCTTTACCTTGGAGGAAGGTCAAGTGGCTGAATTAATTTGAAACGTAGGCAATGGAAGGTAGGATAGGCAGCAGCAATGGGAGCAGCACATTGCATGCTAATATCGCTTTCTGCCAATTCAGCCAACTCACTTCAACTCTTCAGTGGAAGATGTCCCTAAGAACACCATTTAATACAACCAAGTAAATTACAATGAGGTATGAATGCATCCTGAGTAATTAAGGAAGCATTGCTGCAGTTAGTGGAAAGTTTTGGGGTGCTCTTCATTTTCTTTTTGCATATATTAAGGTTTTATTTAGAATGTTGTTGGTAATTCTTAGAAAATTCAGCTAATCTGCATTTTCAGAGCAAGCATCTCCTTTTTCCCCCAATTTCAATCTTACATTCTGCTTTTGGGAGAAAGACCCCATTATATTACCAAGCCGTATATATCAGCTATGGTACCTAATTTATCCTATCCAACATACAGAACCAATACAAGGTATTTTGCTTTCAAAGAATGACATAGTTCTTTTCATTAAACAGAAGCCAAATGGACTGACAACTAGCTATTCTGTCAAAGCTGAGGGATTATAGGACAGGCTGGATGCCATAACCCAGAGGAAGGGATGGCCAAGGGTTTCAGGAGGAATGGTTGGGAACTTGCCACATCCTTCCAGCACACAACACTTGTGGCAATTGCCTACTTCTTTCAGTGCTACCAGTCCTAACACCTCAGTCACATATGTATTCAATAAAGCTACATCTGTCCTTAGATGTATAGGTGTTTCACTGTGAACCAAAAGCATGTGTTTTAAAAATAATAATAAGATGTGGACTGTTTGTTGGAGGCAAATGGAATAAATGGTCATAGTGCCTTTTGTAGTACTTGAGTAATATTTTAAAGCTAAATTAAAGTGTGCATAGGGCAATTTTTAAAAGATTAACATTAAAACGTTGCTATGAAACGCAACTTTAAGGATTACTTATCAATAATCTTTTGTGCATGACCAAATCAAAAACTTCCCATCATTACGTTTTGGATGTAGAATTTAGGATTGTCTGACATTTTACATTCGCACAACATTATTGCACTTGGGGAAATATTAAATATATGGGTAAAATATTTTCTGAGATACTTGTTTGTCCCTCAATCTCTTTTTTGCACACTATCTAGCTGATCAGTAAGGAAAATAGGTGGTCATCTTTGCTTTCTCAGGATGCTGTTTTTGAGAACTAAGAGCCAGCAACAGCCCTTGAGCCACTATTTGCCATAAAATGACACATTTTATGACTGTGGCATAAAAAGCCTAGAAATTCAAAGATTTGTGAAGTTTCGAAACAAGATGCTTAATAGAAAGGTTTTTAATTTAATAAAAAATATTTGTCTAAAAAGTCAGGTGGAATATTATATGATATCACCAAACCCCTTGTATTAACATGTGAATCAAACCAAATTCATATAAAGTAAGCATGGATATTTAACATACAGCCTGCTTTAAATCATGGAAATATAACCAGCTTGCCATCACCACAAGCAAGCCACAATACATAGATACACATGTAGACACACACAGCACGTACTTTCCTCAGAAATCCTCAGAAACCTCAGAAATGTTATCCAATTAGTCTTAGAGTGAGGTACACTGGTTTTAAAAATAAATCCAGGTGAGGGGGAAAAATGAGTCAATGAATTCTGGTTGGATATTGGTTCATCAACTATTTCTTCCATCTGTCTTTCTAAGAGTTCCTCACCACCTTACCTATGAAAAGTATTAATAGAGTCCACATTATAGAGTCCATCAGAAATAATTCAGACCACCACTGATGGAGAGAAAAAGAAAATCTCTTATTTTTTTAAAAAGGAATGACAAGTTTCATGTTACAGTATTTAAAGAGGAAAAGAGATGATGCATGTAAAGTTTTTTGCCCAACAGAGGAAAACTTCAAGAGTAATGGATAAATTTCTCTTGCCTGCTTCAAATAATTTTTTTGAAATTTCTAAAAGCTTTTGTAAAATGAATGTTATTAGTCTGTACCTCATACATTCAGCAGAGGCTGAAGAATATTCAAGAATAGCAACACAAGGATTGTGCAAAATTTCCTTAACCAAATTAATTGGTTTCATTGAGATTCCGCTAGCTAGCCTTCCCAAACTGGTGTCCTCCATATATCTTGGAATTCAACTCCTATCATTCTCAAATGACAAGACCATATCGGAGAAGTCTGATTTAAATAGATCATCTTAAAATACATTTACAGATAAGTCTTCTAGTTTTGAAGGATTGTTTTGCGGGAGGAAACTACATATAATTTTAACTTTTTAACACAAAATTACAATTTGCCTTGATTAGACAAATATTTACATATATCGCACCCATGTATTATATGAATGTGTGTGAATATACATCACACACCCATATGTACTCACATATATTGCTAAATATAAAATTATAAAATCTAATTGTCTGGCACTTTTACTTGTCAGGAATACAGATACAAATAATATTGCAACTATATTTTAATGTGGTGTGTCTTTTTCTAATTGCTCTATCAAAAATAAAATACAAAATTTGATTTTGTTATGCTTTTGATTTCAGTATTTTCAGCCGTTTTGTCCTACCTGTTGTTTCTTCAACTTTTTATTAGTGCTCATTTTTAAGTTTCCCTTTCCCACTTTCTCTTGTAGTTCACATAAATTAATTTGAATGCTTCCAGAAAACTTTTTTTATTTATAAAATTATAGGGATGCCCAGGGCTTGCCATGTTTCACATTGTTCCTTTATTTCCTCCTTGCATTTCTTACTGCATTAGAATGAGGAAGGAAATGTGGAACAACTACACAATGGCTTTTGGTAGATAGTGTTAAACATCTTTAAAACATGCCAATATCTTCCATGGTGAATAGGTTCTCCTTTAGAGTTCCTCCATATTACAGTATTAGAAACTTCAGAAGGCATTCCCTGAATCTCCTACAATAATTCCAACAATTTAGAATATTTCATGAACATCTCGATATTTATGGGACAGAAAATCCATATTATATCCAGTAGCCTTAACTTGCCATGTGAGACCTGAAGATGTTCAAAACAGGTTTAAGCCTATAAATGTAAGTAAGAGGCCTGAATGAATAGTCTGTACTATATTGTGCAAAAATAAAATAATATGCACACTGCTTATACTCATTGAGATAAGTCCTGCGAAATGTGATGAAACTTCCCACATCACCAACCCTGATTATGGGATAATACTAGTGGAGTATTTATCCTGGCTGGTTCACTGTCCTGCAGATCAATGTATGTCTGTACTCTTGCAGGTCCCGTAATACTAGAGCAAATAGTAACTTTTATTATTTATATAGTTGGGTAGATTTTTCAGTATAACTTCTTGTCAGTCGTTTTTCTTAGGTCTACTTTCTGACACAAAATCAGGAAAGTAGAAGAAAGTTGGGGTATTTCCTACCTAACCATTCCTCCTTCTTCATACTCTTCCACAGTTGAACATCAAACACTTGTGGAAAAATTTGGGAATTTCCTACACAGCCGCTTCTTCTTATTTACAGTCTTCCACAGTTGAAGATCAAACATCTAAGATGAAGAAACCATATTTTCCAGTCCTGGAGGCCCCTTCCATGATTTAAAGTCTTATTTTAGGCAAACTTCCCAATTGAGAGAAGTTTAGTCCCAACTCTGTGACTAAAAAATGTCCAGTTCAGATGTTTGCTTTCTGTCTCCTAGCATTATGCAAATGTGGGGGAGGGACTTGAAAGGCCAAGTGGGGCTCCTGATTTGCTTAGGCATGTGAATGCCCAAAAGGGCAAATAGGATTAATGTGTTTATTTTCTTTCTTTGTAGCTGCTGTAATCAAAGTAACTGACTTAAAACAGTATTCCTACAATAATTCAAATAAAAATTAAATCAGAAAATCTATGAGCTTTAAGCCAAAAGGTTATTTTTAATTTAAAAACATAATTCTTTCTTTTGTTTTTGTAGTAGAAAAGGTAAAACAAAGGAGTTGGAAATGTTTTTTTAAAATTATATTCCTGCATGTTCAAATGATTATATTTGCTGTTTTTGTTGGGCAAATAAATTTCTGCTTGATGAATTTTCCTGCTTGTTATATAATAATTTTTCATCAAGCCAGCTGTCTTCCACATCACCAAATTATATCTCTCCCATTGTAAATAAGAAGGATTTTGAATTACATATAAAAAAGACTACAAGGCATTTTCACGGAAAATTTCAAGGTGCAATCCAGTACAATTAATCTGGAAGTATACAGTATTCCATGGGACTCAGAAACATATGATAAATTAGCTTATTTTCAGAAATAAATTCTATATAGTTCAAAGGATGCATGTAGGCAAGTCTACGGAATAACTGTAATTGGTTTTCCAAATATGCCTGCATAGATTTACAATCTTAGTTACTAGAAAATGAAAAAAAAGAAAGCTACTGAATTGCACTTTTAAAAAAGCTTATCCATTTTAAATTTATTTTTATCTCTCCTTTCCTATGACAAGGGGAAAAAAGGCAAAAACATTTTCATAATAAAGATAAATTTTCAGTTTTGGAAAATGAAATTAAAATTACATCTTTAAAATGAGGATTTCAAAAAGAATATTTCAAATGTAGCTTTGGTCATTATTTCTTCATTAAATTGAAAAATAAAAATAAAGAGGTTTTCAGAATGAAGACAATGGGTTCTCTAGACAGCATGATTCCTAGAGTTATTAATAATGGTTGGAGGAATTTTACAATTCCTGTTCTCTAAGGGGAACAAGGAGAACTCTGGTCTAAAAGCTCTTGACAGGTTAATGTACAAAAGTGAGCCTCTTTTGAACATATTCTAGTTAGACCGAGAGGTGGATTTCTGTGGAACTGCCCGCTTTTCTGAGATCATTTTTTGTTATAGCCACTGTTGGAGTAAATGGGACAGAAGAACTTAAGCATACACAGATATTATTAATGTATTTTTTTCCATATAATTGTGGGAATATTTTTTCATAACGATTAAAAATACTCATTTTATAAGGTACGTTTGTCAGTTAATATGCCATGTGAGATTTTTGTTTTCTAATGTCATTTTTTGGGGTGCAAAATATAGGTATAAGACCGAAAGGGGGAGTTAGAGAGCTTATTTTTTTTCCTTTAAAAAGAAAAACATTTCACGTATATTTAGTTGTATCTCTTTACTGAAGACAACCAAATCATTCGTTTTGACTTGAGTGAAACTACAGATGAGTGGTTCTCATGCATGAATGCATCATCAAGGACCAAATGTCACAAACAGAATATTCACATTATTTTAGGTCTGCTCAGAAAGGCTTTTTATGACTGAATTCATTCACATGGCCATCTGTAAGTGATCATGTGATGAGCACACCATACCACAAGCAAGCCTTAGTGCATTTACCTTGTGATGGGCATCTGTAAAGAAAACTAAATATCGACATCACAGAGTATGTGATACTGGTAAAAGGTCTGAGGGAATTCTTTTCTATTTATATACCTATGCAGGAGTGTTTTGTGTCTCTGATTCAGCCTCTGCCTAGCCAACCTGGAGACTCTGTCTACGATACTTACATACTGTATATAGATACAAGTTCTTGTACACACTGGTGGCCTTGTGGCTTTGGTGAGCAAGAGGATGTTCAAAGAAGCCAACGCCAAGAAGGATCATGCAGATTTTTCCTTACAGTACGTGCGTCTTCCTGCTTGTAGACCATCCCAAGAGCCAACAGGAAAGAAAAGTCTTTCTGTAGCAAGAAAGGGAAAAAACAAAAGCCCAAATGCAATCTGGAGAAGAAATTAGAAACGTTTTCTCTGATCCTTTCTCCTAATCACACTTCCTGTTATTCTACAGCAGAGCCCCATAATCATAACCAAGCTCAAAAGGAACTAGATGGATCCAACAGATAGTACCTCTGTCTCACAGAGACTCAGCCTCAAAATCCGTAGAAGCTGGTCTGAAAACTTCATCAGCTTTCATTGAGTGGGTTAATTAAATTGCTGGTTCCTTTCCCCTCCATAATTTCCTTTCACAGTAGAAAATAGGAAGAAAGCAGGAAAGGGATGTAGAAATTATTATGTCTCCCTGAGGGATTGTTTTTAATTTTGCTAGGTGGAGATGTTTAATAATGTATCTGTTTAATATTCTTCCCCTGTTAATTTATAGCACAGCATTTCTCAAACAGAGGATCTTGACTCACCATTGGGCCTCAGTAGTATTCTAAGCAAATCTTATTTTATCTTCTTCCATCTTCTTGTAAACTGATATAAAAAGAGTTATAAACAAATATCCCCAAAATACCCCACAGAGAATGAATTAGACAGCAAAGCCAATATTAATATTTTAACAATTTCTTTTCCTTCTTGTTAAAGTAAACACTGCCCCGTGAATGCAGATTAGCTTCCTTCTGTGGAGATAGCTCTGTGCTTCACCTCTGTCTCATCTCTGAATATCAGGCATTTTAAGCCCCCAACAGAAAAACTCAGTTGAGGCCAAGAAATGGCCCACCAAACCCAGTATTTCAATGCCACAGTGGCCAATCAGATACTATGGGGAATTTCACAAGAAAGATATGGAGCAGAAGAATATTTTTCCAGTCATCCTCCTCAGCAACTGGTCCTGAGAAATACTGCTTAATTAAAACTGACATTGATTTAAAAAACTGACATTGATTTTAAAATTACAGTAAGTGTATATTTTAGAAAGCGCTGTATTTGACAAGTTGAGACTTCATTTGGTAGATTACATTGATTTGGATCTATGAGGACGTTTCTGCTAATCTAAGAAAAGTCACTCTCTCTCAGCCCAACCACCTCACAGGATTGTTGTTGTGGGAAAAAGAGGAAGAGGAAGGTGTGTTGGGTATGTTCACCAATTATTGAGTTATTTGTAAAGCCAGTAAAGGTGGGATATAAATAAATAAATAATCCCATCTCTATATCCTCCATGCTGTCTGTGGTGGCCTGCGAAATCTTTCCCAAAATCAAGGGTTCTTTTGGAGCAATGTAGGAGCTGATAGGAGACATGGAAGAGGACAATTTGGAGTGGAGAGAATTGCTAAAATCAAGATGAAGACATAGTATACAGTTAATTGGTTAATATTGCCAGATTCCTGAAAAGCACCGCTGAAAAATAAAAATAAAAAGAGTGAATGGATTTAGCTGATCTTGTTCCTCAGCTTCCAGAGTCTTACTTTGGCCTTGTTTGGATTTTTTCAAAATGCTCATTGGCTCCAAGATACAGATGAGAATATTGTTTTCCACAATGTTACAAACTGTATTTTCAATTCCCTTATGAAAACTTAACACAAAATACCTGCAGTCTATTTTTTACAGTCTACCTATCTCTGGAAAAGCTTTATTCATATACTATCTAAGAACATCCGGTAGATAATGTTTTGCTAAGTTAAGGGTTTTGATTTTAAAATCAAGTAGAGGTAGTCCTCAACTTGCAACCACAATTGAGCCCAAAATTTATGCTGCCCAAGTGAGAAATTTGTTTTATCCCATTTTACGACTTTTCTTGCTCCAATTGTTAAGTGAATCTGGCTTCCCCATTGACTTTGTTTGTCAGAAGATCACAAAAGGTGATCACATGACCCCAGGACACTGCAACCGTCATAAATACGAGCCAGTGTCCAAGCATAAGAATGTAAATCACATGACCATGGAGATGCTGTGATGGTCATAAGTGTGAAAAATGGTCATAATTCACTTTTTTCAGTGCCGTTGTAACTTCGAATG
>JANHFT010003467.1:87113-97128 GCA_032467955.1 Pseudoxenodon macrops
CCATGGAGATGCTGTGATGGTCATAAGTATGAAAAATGGTCATAATTCATTTTTTCCAGTGCCGTTGTAACTTCGAATGGTCACTAAGTGAACTGTTATAAGTCAAGGACCACCTGTACAAACAAAAGTGTAAGCAGTTTCATGGTTTTATAACTTTGGTTCTTTTGAAAGTTATATTTGGGAAACTGAGTATGCAAACCTCTGATATACTGTTTCATAGATATACAGATGTAGCAAGAGATGTACAGGGATGAATATGAGCAGGTGAGAGACAGGAACCAACCATAACAAAGGGTCAAAATCCAATACCACGTGCTTTCATACTTCCTTGCCAACTTTCATTCAACAAATACCAGTCAACTTTTAAGTTCCATGATTGGCAATTTCTGAACTTAAAATTCCTGACCACCAGAGTTCCAGAAAATTGGTACAGTGGTTGCAGTGGAACCTCCATTCACAACCACAATCAGTGCCAAAACTTCGGTCGGCACCCGATTTGGTTGTGAACGGAAGCACGACTTACTGCGCATGCGCAGACACACACAAAAGGCGCCAAAGGGGAAATCGCAGCAGCAGGGGAAATCGCAGCAGCAGGGGAAATCGCCAAGGCTGACTTTGATCGTGAACCAAAGATATGGTCGGGAACAGAAGTACATTTTCAGCAGATTTGTTGTTCGGGAACCGATTTGGTTTGTGGACTGGGGCGTTCAGCAATCGAGGTTCCACTGTATAGATAAGGAGCAGGGCAGGAAATGTTCATGATGGGAAGGATCCAAATGTAATCGCTCTTTTCTATTCCACCCCAAACTGAAACAAAATCAGACTAGCTTAAAAATAATACAATGGGAGGAAAAACATTTTAAAAGGAAAGGAATAAAAGATATGTCCACCTCCCTATCTTCTCCTCTAAGTCTGTCCGCAACCAACTGGGTCCTGGAGAAACCGAGCAGCTTAGCTTCAAGATAGAATGGCTGTAGTCCAAGGGTGTCAAACTTGCAGTGTCACATTGTTGTCATGTGATGTAACATGACTTTTTCTCCCTTCGTTAAACTGGGAGTGGGCATAGCCAGCACGTGAGGCATCAAGCCCGTAGGCTGCAAGTTTGACACTCCTGCTCTAGTCCCTCAGAATTTATGGTTTTTTGCTTGAAACTCACAATGCATTTGCATAAACATGTGACGTTATGGCAGCATTGGATCTCATCATCTCACTCCCCGTTGATTCCACGCAGCCCAGCCACAAGCTCAGCATAAGCTGTTCTTTCAAACTCCAAGGGAAGAAGCCCTTTAAAGTAGGATAGAAGTCCTTCCCACGACCAATGCATTCATAAGCAAGGGGTTGTGTGGGCAGTGCATATGGGTAAAGAAACTTCCCGAGATGTTCTGTCACCCTTCTTGATATTACAGAACTTGACATTATTTTACCAAATTATAAACTTACATTTTTAAGGCAAAAATGTGGGAATCTGGAAAATGAAATGGCTTAATAAAGTCTACAAATGTACTATACCTGTTCTAAAGAGCATAAAATAAAGATGTTAAACAATACTACTTGTTTGAATGCTACTATATTACTTCAAAATACTACTTTGAAAAGTAGCTACTTTTCAAAAGATCGAAATGTCTAAGTTTGCTGATTGTTCCTCCTTAGCCCAGAAACATCCACAGGCTGTTCATGTTGCAGACTTTGGGAAATGTAAGATAAGCCAGGAAGGTGGAGAGTGACTCTGTTTCTATTTTAACATTTCCTCCTACTCTGGACTTAGACAAGGTTTTGAACATTAGGAGAAGTCAGAGGTCACTGTAAACATTGTGCCTTTTGGAAGCTAAAAGACTCAGAGGTCAAATAGCAGCTGGCATTCATGTCCTGAAGAAGGTTACCTTACTAGGATGTCTTTACTCAGCTTTCACCTCTCAGACAAAAACAATATCTGTGATATCACCCACAGATGCTGTCCTCAGATTCATTCACATGTCCAACATTCATTCATCTAGATTGGATCTCTCCATCTCTAGAGCAAAAAGCAATGAGCTCCCAGGAAGTACTAAAAGGAAAAGGAAAGATGCACAGGGAGGTTTAAGCTATGTCTTCACTTGTTTTTTTTTATAGAATCATTCCTCCTGTATCTTTTTAATAATGGACTGAATCTCAATTCAATCCTAAATCTAGCTTCTAGAGATAATATTGGATTACTTAATTAATGTAAATTTAGATTAGGTCAACATTTGGTCTTCTTGCCCCCATAACTCACTGGTAACACCATTCTTCAAAAAGCATCAGAAACCAAAGGAATGGTCTAAGAAATAAATTCTGTCTTTCCCTGATTGGCCTAAGATTTTCTTTCCCAAGAAGCATTAACACAGATAGACAGAGACAGGCAGACCCAAGGGAGAGGCAGGTATAGCAGTTAGGAACAGAGAGACCAAATTCTAGTCCTAATGCACAAATGCTAGCTAGGACTTTTGACCAGTGCCTCTGTTTCAGCACTAGACTAGAAAGTTGAAGGGGAAAAGGCTATTGACTAGTGTGTATTAGAACAGCATGATATATTACTATATGCTCCATACTCCTCAGTGACTGATAAAAGTGCAAACACACTCTCCCTTTGATGTGCATGTCAAATAGTAAACTGCCACTCACAAAACTTTATATATTTTTTAAAAAATTGTCAGTTAAAAAGATGTCAACATACTCTGGAATTTTACACATTCTATATGCATAAGATCACATTCTACTTGTTGCAGAAACCCTACTCTGTTTGAAGGATTATCCAGCTCACAAGTATCTTCACACCACATTGTTTTCATTTCTAATCCCTCATGAGACAATTTGAACCTGACTTGCTATCATTCTCCCCTCTTTGACTTCAAAAGGCTGAAAGCATCATGAGATAATCAGCACTTCCTCTAGCTAATTAGTAGGAGAGTAGGAAAAAACATCAAATCATCAGTGTTCATTCCCTAAGTCCTGTAGTAAGAAAAATCCCTTCTAGTTGTCTTCCACCCTAGGTTTACTTTTGTTGTTGTACCTACACACATACCTCTTTATTGAATCTCTAGTCCAATTCCACCATTTATACTTCTTTATTACCAACTGTTAAGTACACTGATACTTAAAACTTGCTACTTGATATTACCTTTGTTTTATTTATTTTTTCTTAACATTTAACATAACATTAATGCAATTTTTTTAACTTTTCATGTTTCCCTTTTAATCACAAATGTGGCAGATAATCTCTCGAAAAATATTAAGGTAAAGTTCAATAAAATTGGTACAAAAAATTCATCATAAATTTCTTTTGGTGTAACTAGTAACACTCTATTCTGAATATGTGAGTTATAAATGTGCAAGTCCCATACAAAGCATAACGTTTGAGCAACAAAACAATGCAACATTGAGATCAATGTTTGCCATACATTACAAGAACTTTACTTATAAGATGTCATGCAATAGGATCCCAGTTTGAAATATCTGTACTCATTCAGGATGTATGGAATGATGAAATGTAAATAGAGGAAATGCATAACTGCATTTTTTGGAAATGCATAAATAGGAGCATAACTTTTGCAGAAATCTAAATTTCAGCAAACATAGTTAAGAACCTTCAGTTTCCTATGGAACTATTAACATTTACTTTCAGAAAGCAACATCATGTATCAGCAACAGAAACACACATAGCAGAAAAACAGATTGTGAATTTAGATTTGAAATCCATTTCATTTGGGTTTTTCCCAACTTTTTTTTATTTAGATGTCAGACATATAGCTAGATCAATAAAGAATTTCAGAATTGTATTTGTAGCCTTTGTATTATCCTACTAGATACTCTTACATGTTTTTGTTTTTCTATTTTGTCTCAGTCATAGGTTTAGGTGATTTAATATCATACTCTGGAGTGCTTATCAATTTTTAATGAAACATAGAAGCTTCCTATGATGCCAAAGGAGTCAACAATTGAAGCATCATAGGAGACAGTTCCTACTGCAAGCATGCCAAAGGTTGTGTCAATAATTTCCCATGTAGGATTAGGCAATATGGTCTAAAGGCTGCTGAAGGAGATTCCATTTTCGTTTGTTGCAATGAAAGGGGGGAAACAAAAGAGAAGTGAACAGTTGAGGAAATCTTTGGATGACTGGATTTTCAAAGCAGAAGTATGATTCTGTAAGTGTATGATTCCAAATTACCTAATTTAGAATCACCAACTCTACCTAAGAGCAAATTGATAACCTCTGATACTGGATTTTTTTAAAAGATCATTGATTGCTGCTTACAGAATCACTGACCATCCTGACTCAACTAAGGATGAACAGTGTACAGGAGAACACAATTTTAATTTCACCAGAATAGATTGAGGATATTTTGAGTATTTCCTCCCTTTACGACTTCCCAGGACAGAAAATGCTTTTGAACATTATGATCAAAGAGAATCAAATGAGAGAATAAATGAGTTGCTGTTTTGTTGGGTTATATTTAGGTTGCCTAATAAAAGAAGACCAAATCCATTTTGCCGCCTCAGGTGGAACAACAAATAATGATGCTCCCTAAGTAGGCAATTAATTTACATATCCTTTCCCACTGCTATCCACTGAGATCCTTGGTCAGGGAGCCCAGTTTCAAAATGCAACTGTGTTTACTGACTGAATTAGGTGCATAAATAGATAAATGGTTTTTTTTATTAAGGTTTTTCTGATTAACAAAAGTTTTGCTACATTCTTCTGTTCTATGGAATATATAACTTTCCCTGATATGATTGTAGGACTAATCATTTAATAAACTGTTTAACAAATTATATGTCTACTACTTTTCTAGTACAATAACAGATAATCAAAGCTAGAAGAAGACATGCACAGAAAGACAGACAATGTTTTGGGAAGAATTCTTCCTACTCTCTCTGGAAGAGTTCTTCCAGAGAGAGTAGTTTATAAGCAGGAACTAAAGGAGATGTTTTTCTGTTTTGAGGGAAAATATCTTTACATTTTCTTCTCATAATATTCCATGCCAGCATTTTCAAGAATTGTGTCTTTAGCCAGAGTTCATTTAGCACATCTACTGCCCTCTTAATCTCTACTGTCTGAAATGTCATGGCCATGTTGTAGCTTTTCTTATGATCATTCATGGTAACTCAGCATATGCAAAGTTGTTAACTCAGCATACGCAAAGTTCATGCTAGATGTTCAAAGAAGAAGATGCCTTCTTCCTGTCAGTGAACATTTTTGGCTAAGAAATTCATGATAACTACTGTTTACTTGGAGCCGAGTGAAAAATCCGCAAGGTACAAGAAGGTGGAAAGAACTAAACTTTTATTTGCCAAAAGCAAACATCATTACAGCACATTTTCAGTAACCTGGGGCAAACTGGAACAGGAAAATAATAAACCAGATGCAATAGTGTCTGGCTGTATCGTATAGTTTATATACACTAAATTAAATTCTTACAAATCCAGAAGTGATCATCCAAGTTGTTACCTGCCTATAACTAGAATGTTAGTTATAAGGATAAGGGAGTAATAAAAGAAGCTCCATATATATAAATGGGGAGACAAACGCTGGAAACATAGAGAGTGCTTGGAAGGATGGTTTTAATGGTCTGAGGTCCTGGGTAGTTGACCACATGGAATATAGAGTGAGATATATTTATACCCTCTCTTGGGCTTTGAACATGCTTCCTGTTCCTGTGAAAGAAATGTATTCTGATTGGTTTTCAGACTCCCATGGGGCTATGCAGGGGCAACTTTGTAGGTTGTCTTGAGTCCCAGGCTTGGTTGAATTTTGCTGGGTGATGTAATCTTCCTAGGTGCCATGTGGTGAGATGGGTAGAGGGCTAATCTTATTATGTCCTGAGGGTGAAGGTCTTTTGTGTTGTAGATAATCTGGCCCAGCCTTTTACCCAGACTTAAAGTGTTGTGCTTATAAATCAGCCTGAGACTCACTTTAGGCCTAGACCATTGGCAGTACAAAATTAGAATACACTGAAGTGAATTAATCTATGAAAATGTAGAATGTGTCATTTGATTTTTAAAAAAATGTTTTTATTTGGGCTTTACTGGAAGAACTTCATCTCATCAGTGCATAACAGGATTTCTCACTGTCTCTCCCAATTAACTGAAGCAGCTCCCTCTCTCACCATCTGCATGTTATTTATCCTGCTGAGCAATATTTGTATTTCCTGTTTCTGTAAGTGAGATGCCTGAAAACTCATTTGATTGGGTTGTCTTTCCTGGTTTACACTTGGCCCTTTCTTTTCTCCTAGAGAAGTCTGATCCCAAACAGCTGGACACAACCCGGGGTGGGCTGTGGAGTTCTTTGATGAAGAAAAAGAAATGTAAAAGGAGACTTGACATTCCTCACTTGGTCTCCTACAAGGAAGGAAAGAAAAAGAAGTAACGAGTGTCCCTTTTAGACAGCGCTTAAGAGCACAACACCTAATTTGATGGAATGCCATATTGCTGGAAACTCTACTTTAGGTAATCCATAAATGGTAAGAGTTGACTTATCTAAGTTGTGCCCTGTCACCTATGTATTAGTTAATTAGAATTAGGTACCTCCAGAACAACTTTTCCTGGTGTAATGCTCCTTAGATATGTTGGACTGCATTTGCTCTCATAAGGAGTGCAACCAGTGGGAATTACAATCCAGCCCTTCCAACATGCATCTGATTATGTGAGGGTGAATTCATGATGTCTCCCTGTCTTTATTTAAAAAAATATTATTAGACCCAAGAGACACCGTTCCATTTAACTTTCCAAACTAGATACAACAGGGGAAGCAAGAATAGACAAAGTCATGGGGGCTCACAGGGAATTTTCCAACAACTAAAAAGAGGCTATAAATACTTTTTTTATTAAAGTTATTTATTTTATTTATAACCTTTAGTATTAGGACCCATTAAACTGCATTACTCTGATACCTGCCTAGTCCTACTTTTTGTTTAGTGTTTTGATAGACATTACTTCATGTCTCTTCTTATTCTTCATGTACTCAGTGTTTAATTATTCCCTATGTTTAAGGACCTTGTTTAAGGTCATTTTGGTTTTTTTCTCCTTTATGGTTTGTTCTTGCTATTTAGAATATTAGTATGTATATTGGACTTTTTATTTTATCAATAGAGACAGGTAATAGCCTCTGTAACTTGGTTACAGTGTCAGCTGGATGTTTAGACTGGATTTGGCATTTTTGTCCACCTATAGAATCCAAGAACCTAGAATAGTGTTATTATTTTCTTTTATGCTCAAGACATAAGACAATTTTTCAGCTATGCAAAATGAATGCTTCTTACTATAACCTGGGATGTTACACTACTACAGAAATGGCAAAACTCATCCAAAGGCTCATTAATAGAATGATTTTTCTCCCTTTGACCCCTAACAATCAGCAATGTCCAATTTCCAACTGTGTGGTCTACCAAATGGTACAGGAAAGCATTTCATGGAGGTGAGTCTCCATGGGCCTCCATGACACAAGGCTGCCTGATCTGCCTCAATTGGCCACCTCCACAGAGAGATTTTTTCTGCATATACATATAGTACTTTTGATGAACAAAGTGCCATAGTTATCAGTCAAATGTAGAATACTCTCAAAGGGATACATCAAAGCAACATGCTAATTTGAAGCCTTGCATAGCTGATTTTTCATCTTAAATTGAAGGATGTGATGGCCCTAAAACCTTGAGACATAATACTATGTGCTCCAATGCATTATGAGAAATTAAAACATCGCTGCTCCTAGCTATTCCTGAAAATTTCCATAGGACAAGAGGCTCCTCTGTTGCACTTTCCCTTGAAAATCAGGACTTGCCCTCTATCTAATAATGTACAGTAGCCATTACTACATCTTTTGTGAAGAGTGTTCCATAAAGTATTATTACATGTTGGATGAAGAATTACTTTGGTTTGTCTGCTCTTAATCCAATTGCCAACCAAAGGTCATCTAAGGCCATCTATAAGGTTTAAATGAGCCCCATATATACATGTTGTTCACCACAAACCTGAAAGCTGAGCTGAAGGAAAATCTGTTGAAATCAACAATAATAAAAATATATGAAAACAAGGAACTTCCAAATGATTAAAGCAATTGTAATTCACCTGGAAATTTGTCTTACATCAACCAAAAACACTGATTAACACAACTGGCTAAAATCTAGAGCATGATGTTTACTTCATCCAGCAGAGCTTAGCATCCCAAAAGACAAAGTTGGCAGTTAGCTCAGGACTCCACTACTCTTCATTTGCCTGACTTAATGCAACCCAGAGGATGGAAAGTATCTTGCAGCAGCCAGGAGAGAACACATTTATGCTTGCAAAACGCAGGCTATAGTTAGAAGTATTCACCTGATTAGAAATGCATACCTCAACTAATAAACTAAAGCTGAGTAGATTCTTTTGTAGATTTAGATATATATTATTATTATTATATATAACTCACTCAAGGGAGAAAATTCCTCCTCTTAATTTCCCCACAACAACAACCCTGTGAAATGAATTGGGCTGAGAGAGAAAGCATGACTGGCCCAAAGTCACCCAGCTGGTGCTTTCATGCCTAGGGCAGAACTGGAACTCTCCATCTCCTGGTTTCTAGCCTAGATTGCCAACCTCTACATATTTTGAAAATTCCTTTTCAGCTTTAAATTAGGCTCTCAAGATTTTTTTGCATTGGAAAGTTTGGCAAAACTAGAACTGAGTGGTCAAGGATTATTTGGCTAATTCAAACAGGTCTGCAATGGCTAAATAGCAAGATAGGTCAGCCATGACTATTTCCTAGGGATTTGTGTAACTGAAATATATATTAGTTCCCTAAGCAACGTTTTCATTTTCTTAGAGGCCCCATAGATCACATAGTCTCTTCCTTCTTTGCATTTCTCCCTCTCTTCAGTTATAATTATTGATATTTGCAACCAAATCTAACGTGGTTTGAAAGATTCCTATAATTTTACCAGAAGAAAAACATTTCAGTTCAATACAAACCATAACTTCTATTCATTTCCCCAACCCACGCAAAGCTGCCTTCTTTCCCTACTCCCAGTTTCTACACACACACACACACACACCTCAATTGGGTCATGATGTAGCACAACAACTCTTTTCAACAGCTTGGATTACACAGGCTACCAAAGCTTCTGTCAAGAACTAATTATCACTGTGCACATCTGCATTCTTTGTTTCCACAGCTTTCAGCCTGTGTGTGAAAATGGGAGTCAACTTGCAAAGGCGTAAATAGCTGTTAGGGAAGTGTGAGTTCTTCTCCAGCTTAATTTTGGATGCGGTCTGACTGGGTGAAGCAGTGGAGGAGGAGCTGATCAGGGTGTTTTAATTGAGGCCATGCCCCAAATCCTGCAACTGGGCCATGAGTCCAGCTGGATAGAGGCGGTATATAAATTCCATAAATAAATTTTAAAACAAATGAACTCTGAATCCATAGGATTGATTGGTTGCGCCAGAAGCCATGAAGTTTTCTCTCTATGTGTAGATGTTGGTATGCATATTTGTATGCTTAACTTTATTTGACGGTCTCCTGTATCAGGGCTAGACAAAGTATTTGGAAGAGGGCTGTCTGTCCCAACTCACCATGCAAAGCATAAGCATCCCTTCAGATGCTTAGCATAGCTTCTCATTTCTAGTAATTTTACAAAGCTTTTTTTCTTCGTATTTGTCTAAGCTTGCCATCGGGTAATATCATTTCTAGAGTTCTGCTGAATGCCTGTGAGGGACAAGATCTGTCTCAAGAGTGGCTATCTGGGGCCTCCGTGTAAGCCTTTTCCCTGGTATGCACACTTCAGCAGAAAGGGAAAATGTCTGTCCCCACCCATGGCATTCCAAGTTTATTAAGTAAATTATTGCCTTAGCGACCTTGTATACACAAAAATGTGTGTGCAGCCTGTCCTCATTTAGCAACCACAGTTCATTCCAGCCAAATGATCACTAAGCAAATCACATACACACAGAGGGAGGGAGGGAGGGGGAGAGAGGGAGAGAGAGAGAGAGAGAGAGAGACAGAGAGAGAGAGAGAGAGAGAGAGAGAGAG
>JANHFT010003467.1:132033-142572 GCA_032467955.1 Pseudoxenodon macrops
ATTTAATTTGTTATTTCACAAGGCGAAGGCCACTGCCAATCTTTCAGAAGATCAACCACCTAAGAACCCAGTAGATCTACATTCTAATCGCCAGGGGCTTTTTTTCTGAGCCCCCAGTGGAACAACAGTCTATACCTTCACCCCAGTTGTTTCAGGATGTTATCCAAAGGCAATGGTCTAACCCAGCTGCGCTTCCGTCACCTGGGGGGGGTGACAAGAGGCTTTATGGTTTAGCTCCTGCTTTATCTCAGCCACTACAGGTACCATCAGTTGATGCTCCCATTCTGGCCTTGGCTTCCCCGTTCCCATTCTTAGCGGGGGACGCTTCAGAGGGCTTGAGAGCAGAGGATAAGAAAGCTGAGTTGTCTTGCAGAAAAATTCATCAAGCAGCGGCCTTAGCTATTAAAGCGGCAACGGGGGCATCCTTCTTCAATAGAACCTCCCTCATGTGGCTGCGCCAACTTCAGTCAAGGGTAGCCCTTTAGATGATCGTTTACATCAGGCCATTAACAAAATAATTGCAGCGACTCAATACTCTGCTGATGCAACCTTGCATGCCACCAGATATGCCTCTAGACATTTAGGCTCTTCCGAGATCACCAGGAGACTAGTTGGGTCCACCAGTGGCCAGCTGATGTACGTTCCAAGTGGGGCCTAGCCTCAGTCCCATATGCGGGCAAGTTGTTATTTGGGGAGCCCCTAGAGCCAATACTCATTGGGAACAAAGACAAGAAAAAGGTTCTTCCATCAACCACGAGGCGGGCGGACTGATGGTCCACCCCCTTTTATAGACGGCCGTCCTTTCGGCCTTATGAGCAACCGAGCCCCTTCCAGTCCAGATCATATAATTTTAGATCAGATTGCCAGCTGGATAGGCAGGGCTTCAGAGACAGGTTCAGACAGTTTGGCTCCAATAAGCAGCCATTTTGCGGCACAGGCTCGCACCCCTTCTGCCATCAAAAGTGACATTCTATACAGCCTCCCCATAGGAGGACACCTGGGATTGTTTGTAGACCAGTAGATGTGTATAACGATAGACAATTTGGTCCTAAACACAATCAGATTTGGCCTGTCGTTGGAATTTCTCTCCACACACCCATGAACCGTTTCGTACAATGCCCCGTGTCTCGAGACATTTTAGAAAAGGGTCTCATGAAGGAGGCCATCCAGCATCTCCTCGACATTCAGGTCATAGAGCAGGTACCAATGGTTCAGCAGAGACAGGGATTTTACTTCATTCTCTTCTTAGTTCCGAAGGCTTTAGGGGGATGGAGAGCAATTCTAGACTTGAAGAGTCTCAACCGACATCTGGTTTACAAGTGGTTCAAGATGAGTTCCCTCCAGTCAATATTGAAGGGAGTTTGACCGGAGGACTTCATGGCCTTAGTAGATCTATCAGAACGTTCATGTTACTATCCTGCCAGTCCATCGCAGGTTTCTAAAGTTCTGTTATGCGGAAAGGCAGCTACAATACAGAGCCATGCCCTTCGGCTTAGCCTCGGCACCAAGAAGCATCACAAAGCTTCTGGCGGCTCTCATAGTGCACCTGAGATATCTTCCAGTGAGAGTCCAGGCTTATCTAGACAGTAACCTGGTACAGGCCTCTTCCCTTCCCCAGGCAAGAAGGGATCTAGACAATACAGTCAGAGCTCTACAGGAACATGGGTTCCTGATCAATTTCAAGAAGAGCCATTTAGATCTTGCTACGGTTATAATGCATCTAGGAGCTATAATCGATTCCATCAAGGGGGAGGTGTTCCTATCTCCAGAGAGAAAAGGGAGTATAAGAGATCTCACATTCCAAATTATACAGAACCCCAGGGTTTCCATTGCCAACCATCAAGGGGGGACTCACAACATCTCATGGAGGAGTTCTTGAAGTTAGGAAGGTGGGCGAAGCAGCACATTCTATCCCTCAGGGCAGAACACATTACAGGCACATCAAACGCTCAAGCAGATTTCCTGTGCAGAACCACAATAGACAACGCAGAGTGGAGCCTCCTTCCATCGCTTTTTCAGGAGATGTGCAACAGGTTCAGGAAACCAATGATGGATCTCTTTGCTTCTCTGACGAACCATCGACTTCCTCGATACTTCACAAGGGAGCAGAGGGAACCAACTCTCTCCGCAGTCCTTGGCCAACCGAACTTCTGTATGCGTTCCCTCCTCTTCCTCTGATAGCTGGCGTGATTTGGAAGATGATTGAGGAAGATGCAGAGATTCTTCTAGTTGCCCCTCACTGGCCCAGGAGACCGTGGTTCGCAGACATCATCAATCTGTCAGTGACTCGACCTTGGAGAATATCTTCAGAGAGGATTGCTCCCAGCCAGGGGGTTCTGCAAGATCTCGAGCCACAGTGGCTCCAACTGTCTGGCACTTGAGGGGGTCCTCCTGAGGAAGAACTACTTGGATGGGGTTATTAAGACCATCAAGGCGTCCAGACGACCTTCTACGATCAGGATATGCAATACCACCTGTTCACCCTTCGTTGAGTGGAGTAGATTCAAGATTTGCCCTTCTTTGGATTCTGTTTGCACATATACTGGACTTTCTACAAGAGGGCCTGGAGAAAGGGTTGTCATACAGCATCATTCAGCGTCAGGTGGCGGACTTGGCCACCGTCCTAGTTTCCAATGAGCCGGGATCTCTGGCTCACCATTCTGACATCCGCAGGTTCCTCCGGGGTGCAAACTCCCTCGCCCTTCCCACGATCCATAGATTTCCTTCCTTCCTACACAAGGTTTTACAGGCTCTCACTAGCACCCCTTTTGAGCCATTGAGGACAACCAGCCTCAGATTATTCCAAAATTCATTGACAGTTAATATATTATTAGTACTGTCCAAAACCTGCACCAACTTATGGAAAAAGCTCAATAATCATTATCAACAGGAAAAGAGCTTGAAAACTTTCTCAAAATGATGCTTTCATATCCTTTTGTACACTAGCACAATATATGTGGTGTGTAAACCATACTGGTGGAGTTTCTGGAGCTTTTTCATTTACTTATGGTAGCATTCTTACCGATAGTATAAATTGAATACTGTGTGGAAAGCTACGTGAATGTGTTCATAAAAGATATTATTTCACATGAAGCTGCTTTAATACTAATTTGCATGTAAAAGCTATGTAGAAAAGATGTCCCTGGATAGACTTGTGTTTTCCACTGATGAGAACAGAAATCCATCGACCCTGATGCCTAGCAATATCATGCCTCCATATCCGTCATACATCTCATATTTCATCTGGAAATCCCTGCAGAGATTCTAGCATGAACCCTGTAGGAAATTCTGTGGAGCAAAGGCACAAGACTGAAGGCAGAAACTGTTAACTAGAATACCGAAGTCTATGCAGCATTTTTCTTTTAAAAATGTCCCCTGGAAGGAAGAAAATAATACTGGTAGGACTTCAATAGCATTCAAAAAGCTAGTGTAACTATAAACTGCAATTATAAATCTTGTAAAATTTATTAAGTTTTCGAGTTGAAGTGTTCAAATGGAGAAAACAATATTCTTTAGATAGGGAAATTGAGGCTTTGTGAAGTAAATACAGCTGTTAACTATAATATTGGTTATAGTGATGGGTAATATACGCTCAATTATTGCAATTTTAAGTTTGGCATAATTGCTTGGGATTTCCATTAGCTTTAGATTGAAAATTGAAGAAATGACCTATGAAAACTCATAGGTTGAATAAGAGATTACCATTCCCCATTCTCCTGGACCACTCTTATTTGATTGGCGCTGCAATTCATCATCTGGAAGCTACAGGTTCCCTGCTAACGTGTTATTTACACTTCCAACTTAATTCCGTCTAAAAAAATAATCTGTTATTTTGGTGTCTGGCACAAGGTGTTAAGAGAATCACGTTAGCAGTTTTTTTTCTATTTAAACCCAGAAATTTGGGCTGTTGCTCTAGCCTTTTTTCTTTTCTAGAGTGGGCCTCCTTTTGATCTCGCCACTAATTCGTCTGTTTGCATTCCCTAAAAGCAGAGCAAGACTTGTTTGCTATTAGTTTAGCAAGTACAGCAGTGGCCTCTGCTGGCTGAAATAACAGTTGCGGGCAAAACCTGCAACTCAGAAATAGCATACCGAGGTAAGCAATAAGATGGATGCTGCAATATGGAACTCCACCCCACCTTCAATTAAAATTAAGGGCAAAATAAAAACAAACGTTATCTCTCAGCTATCCCTAAGTTGAACAGATGAAAAATGCTGATATATAGGAACCAAAGTTCAGTATTCTTCATTGCAGTCATCAAGCTGGTAGATTCCGAGTCAGACTGTACATAAGTATCATTTTAAAAACCATACATTAGAACTCTTATTTGCATCCTTGCATAAGATAGGTAGGATCAACAGAGCATGCCCTATTTCCAACAGTACTAAGTATTCCTAGTTTAGGAGCTCATATAAATGAACATTATTGAGGAAGAAACAAAATTTCATAAAATGTACAAATACATTTCAAAGTCGGTTAGCATACATACACTAAGGATGTGGTTTCTTGTGTAATATTTCGAGTTCCTGATTATATCATGACTATGGAATCACATTCCTGGATAAAAATCCAGGAAACACATAGGAAAGTCAATGTTAAAAAACAGTGTACACAAATGCACTTTTTTTTTAAATGTGTCTATCACATGTACTTCCCAGTAATTCCTTGGCTGATTCAGCCACAAGAGTTGTCCCTCACACCATACTACTCTTGAATCAACCACACATTGTTTATTTGTGCATCTATCCATGCATCAGTCTACAGTGTTGGTTGTTTACTTAAAAGACTCAAGCACCTGTTTATTAAGTACTTTATTGAATAAATATTATGAATAAATGATCAGGTGCTCAATCAAAATAAAACTCAGCAAAGCTCTCCTTCGAAAAGTGGAATTCACAAGACCTAGAGCTCTTTCACAAACCTTAGCCCAGAGGAGGATTATTCAAAGATAACTTGCAATGTGATGTACCCCAGGGTCAGGTAATAACCAGTTGGTCAGCCACACCTCCTTCCAGTATGTTCAAATCTATCTACCCGAGTTCCTTTGATGTTAGGCTTTTTAATATACTAGACTTTTTAGACTTTTGTAAACCCCTGGGTTTTGGGAAGACTGCTTAAATGTCTCTCCAGTGAAAGTGAAATATCCAAGATTCTTGGGAGAACGAGTTTGTTTATCCATGAAGTGCCCACCCCCCTCCCTTTCAGTGCATCTGAATCCACTAGGCTTCCCAGCCAGCACCCAAATAATTCCTCCAATCTTATTTGTGGCAAACTAGAACATGCCAAGATCTTGTGGCAAACAGAGATCACACAGCTTTATTCGAGGTGCCTTTGACCTATCAAGGTTTTTTTTTCTTCCCTAGCTGTATGAGTGGCTTTTAAGTCGTAGGTGTGCATAAATGAGGATGTTGCCTGAGATAGTGTGAACCTATTACTGTGGTGGCAGGAGGAGATTGTACTTTTCGGTCGACACGTGCATATATAGGAGAAGAGAGGGACTGGGTATGTGGTTGTGTGCACGCACACTGACATCAGCACGTGCAGGTGTTGGTGCCCTCAGGCTTCAAGAAGTGTCATTTCCCAAGAACAGGAAACAAGTATGCAATTTGATTGAGAGGGTAGCAGTTCTTCTTATGTACTTCTACATCCTTCAAATACCTGCAAGAGGTACGCCAATGTCCTCCCAGATCAAATATTCACTATAGTGAAAGATCTTTCAGTGACTCAAAATACACACACAGACACACACCAAAGAGTATACCATTTCATCCACAAAAGGAAAACACCCCTCCACCAGCATTTTGCTATAGCCTTGTCGGCTGCCCAGTCCTAGACTATGTTGCCAAGTAACAAGGTTGGCTCTGGAGACAGATCAGAGGATTACATTTAAGCAAATACGACAGCAGGGCCTTCATAGCCATAAAACCTTTATTTGTTTCAAGTGACTGAAGGGGAAACAATCCTTTCCTCTTTGTCTGAAATGCAATATATGGCAGCAGAGAGAGCGAAAGCCTCACTTTCTTGTCTTGCCTCCCTATCTTAGTGTGAAAGAAAAGGGGCTAGTGCCAAGCATTTTGATTACAAAAAAAAAAAAAAAGATTTCATAAAATTATATGGAACACGAGAAGGGGGGAAAGGAAAAAAAATGGGAAATATAATGGCAAAGAGAATTGACTGCCATATGCATGAGTGAGTGAATGTGATACAAAGTGCATAAATGTGCTTCATCCTCCCTCTTCCCCCAAATCCCTTCCCTCCCCCAAATCCCCCCAAGATGTTAGATGGGAACTCCGTCTCTTAACCCATAAAATGCTGACCGGAACATCTGCTGTTAAGGCCCCAGAAGTAGGACAGCACATCTGCAACAACACAAAATGACAAGGATTACAAAAAAAAATTGGCAGGGCTGTTTGCTGAAGCACTCCATCCCCTCCCACACAATTATGACTAGTCATTGACTCCAGCTGATGGGCGAATGTTTAATCTCCCATGTAAACCAGCACTCTCTCTGGAACAACTTAATTGCAGCAAGGTGACTTTCTTAAACTCTTTTCAGTTGTGCATCATGTCAGATCCCCTGTGCAGTACATTTGGGAAAAAGGCTCTGCAACAAAATCATTTAAATCAAGGGCTATTGACTTTTTCAGACTCTGCTACCCAAACACCACCTCAAAATATTTTAGCACAAGACCACTTTAAGCTCTAACTGAAATTACTGCCATCTTGTCAGCTCTTTGCATTCTCATTCAAGATTCAGTGGGAATTTGGTAATATTTTATTCCTTATTGCTGCTAGTACTATTAAATGGGTGCTTTGGCAGAAACTGACTTAACTGGAAAAACCACTAGCACGAAAATTCAGTTGAAAGTAAGTCAATCAAAGAAGGGCTAGTAAAATACAGGATGATTTATCAGGCCTCTCTGAACTGGGGGACATTATTCATGCATTTCCATGGTAGAGAATGATAATGTAATAACTGCATAAAGCAGCAGAATGCTGATTCTTTTGAACTATTTCCAAGCTCGTCTCCTTTGGGTCACATCATATGATGAGCTCCAGGATTATTTTTTATTCAGGCTATTCACAAAGAAAAATCACAAAGAGGGTCTGCAAATGTCACCGTGGCTTAATTCTGCCAAGATATGGATACCGATATCTGATTTCTGGTAAAAGAAAAGTGGAGGCTATTCCATTGTGCCTGACTGCAGAGATTCCAACAAGCCAGAGCAAAAACATAATGAAACTTGAGACTAATATACCTATTTAGAATGCAGGAGTGCCATCCTAGGCACAGCTGCAATGCATATCTAAAATAATTTACTAATGTAGTCTTCTTCCATTCAAGCAATTCTAAGGAAAAAAAATTGTCCTCTAGTAATTCTGGGCTTTCATCAGAACAAAACGTTGAAATATAGGAGAAGCCCAATCTCACAGCACTGTTTTATTAAAAGCCAAAGGAGAATATAGACAGTGCAAAGTTTTGCCCAGAAAGTTATCTCTGATAAGAGCCCAGTGGCAGCAAAAAACCTAATCCAATTCACATTGCTATGTTACGTCAGAGGATGCAAATATTCCCACAGCATCAATTCACTAAAAAAGCAAACTGCAATCTCAACTATGGAATGTTAATGAAAACTTCTTGCCGCTGCAAATGTATCTCAAGTCAGAATGTGATGAAGCACATGGAAGAGATAATTTAGGATTTATGAATAATGACAATTCAGAAATCTAACAGATACGCTTATGATTCTTCCAAACATGTCAGCTATGAAGAATGTTGGAGTTTAAGTGCTTGATCTTCCTTAGGGACAGCAATTCCAGGTCTTAGAGCAGCCATAAGCATTTCGCTGTGGGAACTCTGGCCCAGCTGCCAAATTCCACAAGCGTTATTTGCAGCTGCAGAACCAAAATGCCCAAGCGTGCAGTATGACCCCACTGCAAAACTACAGAATCTGCCTTCTTGGGAAGACATTCAAATCTCCTCCCTGAGATACTTGCCTAAAGGTTGGTTGGATTTCAACTTTTCTTCTTTTTCAGCTTCAGAACCTGCAGCCAGTTGGGTGAAGAAGTTTCTGATCTGAAAATCAGAAAATGTTTAAAAAATAAGAATGGAAAAAAATAAGGGCTATGATGTGAATGTAATGTTGAATTGTATTATAAAAATGTAGAACCGATCAAAGAATGAAGAACTTGATTTACAGTTCATGATCAGCAGCTAAGAAGATCCTTTTACTTTGGTGGAAAGATTCTATGCCAGCCTGGATAGAAGATGCCAACCTAAATAATTTTTTCTTAGGCTTTGTGCTCAAGGTGGGACTAGAACTCACCATCTCCCGGTTTCTAGCCTAATGCCTTAACCACTACAGCAAACTAGAGCTCTCACATTTGCTTTAGTTATATATTATTTTTAATTATAATTTTACTTGGTTATTATATTTTTCTCTTCTCTGTTATTGATGGAAAATTAAAAAAATTAACACAAAGCTAATAGTGTGGCTCTCTGGTATACAATATGAAAAATGATCTTATGGTTTGGAAGCATGTGTAGATTTTTCTTTTCACGCAACATAAATGCACAAATGGACCCTTCACTCCACTCCACCCTACCTCTCTCCTCTCTTCAGAAAATAGTTTTCAAATATTGATCTAGTAACCAAGAAGTACCTCTAGAAAGAACATTCAGTATGTCAACTATGCAGACATTCCAGTGCAGGCTGAACAAAAATATGGTGACATTTATATGTATTTCTTTTCCACCTTTGTTTACTAAAGCATACCGAAGGGACTTATAATAAAGCCCAGTGTAATAATACAAACCATAAACAGAAATCAATAAAATAAAATAAATCAAAGCAACAACTTAATGAAAAACTTGATTTGTGAATGCTCTCTAAAGCAATCTACTTTCTGAAAGGCAGACAAAGAAGAAACCAAACACGCCCTTTGTGGGCTCTTCTGCACATTTGTTTTTTTGTCCCTTCAATCAGTGTTGACTCCTGGCAACTGCCTGGATGAATCCTTGAAGTTTTCTTGGCAAGGGTTTTCGGAAGTGGTTTGCCATTGCCTCCTTCCTAGAGTTGAAGAGAATGACTGACCAAGGTCATGCAATTGGCTTTGTGCCCAAGGCAGGCCTAGAACTTACAGTCTACTGGTTTCTAAACTAGTACCTTAACCACTACACCAAACTGGCTCTGCACATGAGTGGCCCGCCAACCATTTCTCAAGGACAGGAACAAACCAAATCAACCTCACCCCAGCCCCACCTCTCCATAAAGGCAAACACTGCTTGTCTTTCTCTGAATCAAAAGGATGTTTGCTGACTTCTCCTGGCAGAAGTGTTATTGAGTTGTCCGCCTGCTCTGCTTCAGTTCACTGAGGGTAAATGCCATCACTTTAATTTTGCTGTGGCAGAAACACCACCTTCCCTGCAGTCACTGATTCTGCCCACTATGCCTATTTCATCCTTGAGCTGCTAACCTTGAAAGTAACTTCCTTTGCTGGACTGGTGTCCGTATGCTTGCTGTTTGTTTAGCCAGTGGACTTGCAAAATGGTGAATCTCTCTTTTTTTTAAAACTTTTGTTTCATTGATTCACCAATGGATCGCTAGCTAAAATGACAACAGTCCTGCCAATTTCCCCTCCTAGAACAAGTGAGAGGAAGTATAAAAAATTGAAAAGGAGAATTATTAGTTTAGAAAAGAAAAGGTAGATGGAAAAAGATAAATAAAAAGACATGCTTGTAAAGCAATATGGCTGCTAGATTCTGGACAATAAGAAAAATAATTTCAAGGGATAGGATATGTGCTATGCAATTACAGGCAACCAAATAATCGGGAATCACCACTGTTACACACTATAGATTTTACAAGAGTTGGGCTTTCAACAGAAGCATTGTCCAAATGGCAAATCCCCAAATCCTGAACTTTGGCACTATGTTAAAGATACCGATACCCAAGAATATCAGTGGTGGGATTCGGCCAGTTCGCACCTATTCAGAAGAATCAGTTGTTAACTTTCTAAGCAGTTCGGAAAACCGATTGTTGGAAAAAAATCTTATTTTGTTTTTTCCCACTTTACAGGGTTAATCCTGTAAGGAAGACGGGAAGGAAACATTCTGTGTTATTTCTAGCCTAATCTTTATTGCCCTGCTTACAGAAACTGCGTCTCTGGTTAAACCTTATTACATTGTAACAGCTAAGGCGAAGCGCCCATCGATGTGAGTGATGTTGAGTTGGCCATGCCCACACGGTCACATGACCAATGAGACACACTTACCCAGCTGGTCATTAGGGTTGTTAATTTATTTGAATCCCACCACTGGTGCATGATCAACTAGGAGTGATTTCCCATGTCATTTTTCCATGTCACTCATTTATATACCATATTTTTCAGAGTATAAGACGCACTTTTTCTCCCCCTAATTGGAGCTGATAATTTGGGTGCATTTTATGCTCAGAATGTAGATTTTTCAAAGCTTTTTTTCAGACCTAACGAGGTGAGTGAAGAGTGAAGCAATCTTTGCAGCCTTTTTTCATTGCTAC
>JANHFT010003470.1:13476-24782 GCA_032467955.1 Pseudoxenodon macrops
TCCTGCCTAGGCAAGGGGTTGGACTAGAAGACCTCCAAGGTCCCTTCCAACTCTGTTATTCTATTCTATTCTATTCTTTCTTCTAGATGAAATTATATTGTAAGGAAAGGACCACAAACTTGTGAATTGCTTATTTCTTCTGCATTAAAGAAAGCTAAGAAAGTTTTTCCTTAGCTCTTTAACCGAACATTCAAAACATCCACTTGCTAGAGGAGATAAGGGAAACCAACAGACGTGGGGAGTGTGCATCAAAAAACAATCAAGGCTGTGGGAATGAGACTCCGCCTTTTTACATGTGACCCAAGTCAAAAGGTTGTGGGGTTTCAATCGAACGTTGTTGCCATCATACTGATTTTTTTTGGACACCCTACAAAGGAGGAAAGCATATTCTGCAAACATGAACTTCTTCCAGGCAGATGTTTTGACGTACGTTGATAACACGTCGTGATAACTTCATGAGTCAGAGATGATCTCACCCTCTTGCTTTAGGCACAAATGATCCTTTCACAATTTCATCTCTCCCCCACCCCCGAATGGGTGCATTTGCTGAGCCAAAAATCATATGAAATATATTATTCTCCATAACTCTGAAAGTTTCATATTTTCTCCTGTAGGCTTTTAAGGGAAGCTTTGATGCTTATCGACTTTCCTCATTCATTACACATTAGTTTTAAGGAGGCATGTGGATGCTTCATATAGTGGTGTGGTGGCTAAGAGGCGGAGCTCTCGCCTCACAATCAGGAGACTGTGAGTTTGATCCTAGGTAGAGGCAGATATTTCTCTCTCTGGGCACACTGAGAATATATCTGCCGAACAAAACTCCGCATTGGCAATAGGAAGGGCAACTGGCCATTAATACACTCTGCTAGCTGCATTCAGTTGCCCAGACTCCACCTTGCAAGGGATTATGAGGTTGTTAAAAGACGATGATGATGTAGATGCTTCATATGCTGTTCCCATATCATCTCCAAGTAGTAAGCAGAGTTGTTGGGTCTGGTTAAAGTCCAGCTACTTTCCGATTTGATGGACTTTGCAAAGGTCCTTCCTAGAAGGGAACTCTTTCAGGAACCCAATATCCATCCTCTTCCCAACTTCTTCCAACAGACAAACTGAAAGTTGGAATAATTACATTTAAAATAATTGAGGTGTTCAGGTAAAGTCTTTTAAGAGGTTGTTTTTTTCTACAAAAATGATCTTCCTTCAGTACAATTTAAAGAGCTTTCCTCCGTGTATGAAAACAGAACAAGTTATATTCCTTTGAGAAGCTCCATGTTACTTCGAAATTCCTCCACAAAACTTTAGATAAAAGTTTCATTTTCGATGTAGTTAACTATCAGGCCTTTGCTTTTAGTCGTTATTTTGTCCTTCAGGGGAAAGAAAAGTGTGTGTGTTTTTAACAAGGGTGAGCTCGGTTAACCTTCCTTCACTTTGCAGTTTCAGTTCTGGAATTTAAATTGAGTATTAATCGCATTTGTGGTTTGTCTGCTGAGCTTTTGGTTACATCTAATTTAAGATTGCTCATAGCGAAGGTATTTTCTTGGTGGCCAAATGTATTTCAGAACTAGCTGTTGTTTCACCTGAGACCAAATTAGGTGTTTTCCATAAGAATCAAGTCATGCTTCAGCCTGATCTAACCTTTATTACAAAGATTAGCTCCCTTTTTCACTGGAAATGTCATTATCCTCATTTTCTTTTAATCTCCCTCATCTCATAAGAAGAATTGCCATAAAGTCAGTTGAGTGCTTTCAGGGCATGCTGTTTTAGCTTTAATAGGTTTACATATATTTGGGTCTGAAGGCTTATTCAAATTCAGAGCAGAAAAAAGTATTAGGGGATCTGAAAGAGCATATAACGGAGACTTTTGATGGCTTGGAGGGGGGAAAAAGGATCATCAGTGAACGGCACATTCAGCTAGAAAAATTGCGATTTGAGCAGTTTTCCAGTGGAGGAGATTTGCAAAGTTGTCACTTGAGCATCACTGTGCCCGCATGATGAATATGCATTGGCAGCTTTCTGTCGATGGCTTCTCCAGAAAATGCTACTCTTGACACTGTTTCATCATATCTTGGGATAGAAAGTGCCCTCTGGGTCCTCAGAAGAAAATTACTGTTTATTTCTATTCTCTTAAGTCATTTAGAAGTCATTTAACCAGCCTCCGATTTCCAGAATTGGCACTGATGTTGGAGTTCTATAAGGGAGAACTTTGTATAATTATTCCCCCTGCTCTCTCTCTCTCTCTTTCTCTCTCTTTGTATAGTTATTCCCCCTCCTCTTTCTCTTTCTCTCTCTCTTTCTCTCTCTTTCTCTCTCTTTGTATAGTTATTCCCCCTCCTCTTTCTCTTTCTCTCTCTCTCTCTCTCTTTCTCTCTCTTTTTCTCTCTTTGTATAGTTATTCTCCCTCCTCTTTCTCTTTCTCTCTCTCTCTTTCTCTCTCTTTTTCTCTCTTTGTATAGTTATTCCCCCTCCTCTTTCTCTTTCTCTTTCTCTCTCTCTCTCTCTCTCTCTTCCCCTCTGCTTGCAATCAGTCTGGTATTCTAACAACTGGTGCTCTCTTTTCTAGTTCAAAAGTTTTTCTTGCCTATGTGGAACACAAAAAGCAGACCCACAGTTTCTTCCCATCCACATTTTCAGTCCATATGTGTCTTTATTTGCCTGAAATTATGGAAAGTTATTCAGAGACCAAATTGCAAAACCTGCCAAGCTACTTTTTCTGTGCTGCATTTCACAGCCTCTGACCAGTGATGAGGTAGGGAGATAGCACCTCAAACAGCCATATTTCTTAAAGGCATCCAATTCAAAGGTGAGTTCCTACCGGTTCAGACCGGTTATAGAGAGTAGGTAGCAAGCTGCTGGTGACGTCATGGAACCGGTTCTGGTCCGTGGACGCCACCATCACTCTTTTTTTAATTTCTTTTTTGGGGGGGAGGGAATATTATTTTTTAAATTGTTTTTTTCCCCTTCTGTGCATGTGCAGTAGCCAAGTTTCTGGCACTGCGCATGCGTTGCCATCTTGTTTTTTTGGGGGGGGATTTTTGGGACTTTTTTTGTACTGCGCATGCACGTACGTGTGAAGCGCGAGCGTGGCCACAAAGCATGGTCACGCAGCACGGGAGGCAGGAAACTGCCGGCGAGGTAAGTTAGAACCCACCCCTGATCCAATTATGCTGCTCTGGCAGTTAATTTGTTTGTTCATTCAGTCATTTATTCAGTTTATACATCCACCTCAGAGGTGGGTTCCTACCAGTTCGGATCGGTTCTATGGAACCGTTAGTAACTTGGTAGCCTGGTTCATTAGAACCAGCAGAGATCCAGGCCTGCCATGCCCCCAAGCTAGTTCTCTCAGTAGTGCCATAGGTGCCCCCATCTTGTTTTTTGTTTTGCACATGTGCAGAAGCTTTTTTTTAGTACTGCGCATGGTGTGCTCGTCGTATCCCTGAGCAAACCGGCAGTAGCAGAATCCGGAACCGACCCCTGATCCACCTATCTCAAAATCATCACTGGGCAGATAATACACAATTGTGCTTAAAAAGCACAATTAAAAACCATATAGCATTCAGCGGTTAAGATAGAAAAAAAAACCCTACAACAAGAAATCAGAATAACCACCACACAAGATTTGCTATCCATCCAAATCCCTAAATTAAAAGGGTATAAAAGTTATATTTGCTAATCTTCTGGAAGAAAACTGCAGGAAAAAGACCCAGAAATGTTCAGTGGCTGACTTAGAGAGTGGGAGAGAATAAGTCTGACCCCTGGAGATTAGTCATACTAAAAATCGCATCTGACATAATTTAATTTAATATTTAATGCAGGAAAAAGTTATTATAGTATTATTCCTACAGCTTATTCATTTTAATGAAAACAGTATTATATACAACACACAAGCACTGACTGGTGTGTCTTAATTTCAGTATCGTGTAATATTTTAGCAACCTCTCATTTCTTGGTTTGAAGTGATGCACAGAGGATGCTTATATTGCCTCAAGAAAACCTCACTAATGTCAATGGAATTAACATTGAGCTTCTGTCTGTCTTTTTCTGTATCTCTTACTGTCATCTATCTATCAAATGAATCATAGGAACTAATCGTGCGGGCATTATATTGCAATTCTACTTAACACCCACAAAATGGTAAAATGATTTGCAAAAAAGGGGGACCACGCTGGCTGACAGCAAAGACATTGCTTACCGAACACAATGTCAAAAGCTGCTAAAACAAAACTGGGCATTCCATGCTATTCAGAGGGGTCCACAGCGTGTGGTTGAAAAAGAAATCAAGATGATGGTGCAATTGACGGCACATTAAAAATAAAACAGGCAGAACTTCAAATTGTATCATTGAGGCCCCATCTGTAGAATAGAATAGAATAGAATAGAATAGAATAGAATACAATACAATACAATACAATACAATACAATACAATACAATGCAATGCAATGCAATACAATGCAATTCTTTATTGGCCAAGTGTGATTGGACACACAAGAAATTTGTCTTTGGTGCATGTGCTCTCAGTATACATACAAGCAACAAAGTGATAAATCATAAATCATAAGATACAATAATAAATCATAAGATACAATCAACAAAGTGATAGTTATAAGATACCAATAAGAGTAGGTAAATAGGAAAGGTGAGAAGGATAATAATAATACAGTCCTACTACATGGTTAGCTATTCTGGGTAGTAGGGAATTATGTGCTGTGGGAATTATGTATTTAGCAGAGTAAAGGTTTGGAGAAAAACTGCCTTTGTGTCTAGTTGTTTTGGCATGCAATGCTTTATAGCGCTGTCCTGAGGGGAGGAGTTGAAACAGTTTATGTTCAGGATGTGAGAGGTATATCAATATTTTCTCAGCACTCTTTCTGGCTCATGCAGTATACAGTTCCTCAATTGAAGGCAGGCTGGTTGCAACTGATTTCTCTGCAGTCCTAACTATCCTTTGAAGTCTGTACCTGTCCTGTTTAGTTGCTTTACCAAACCAGACAGTTATTGAGGTACAAATGATAGATTTAATAATTCTTCTGTAGAATTGTATCAGCAGCTCCTTGGGTAGTCTGCACAAGAAGGACATTCTCCGTTGTGCCTTTTTCATGACAGTTCTGTTAGGTGTCCATTTCAAGTCCTGAGAGATGATAGAACCCAGAAATCTGAAGGTCTCTACTGTTGATACAATGTTGATACCAGACTCCAGAGGTGGTCATATTCCAGTTCCAGTTCTGGTCATATCAGCTCAAACCAGAGGTGGGTTCTAAATCTTCTTACTGCTGGTTCGCTCAAGGGTGTGCTGCAGCCATGCACACACTTTGCACACGCCCGCTTGCGCAGTATTTTAAAAAAGCTACGCATGCACCAAAACAAAATCCAAGATGGTGGCACCTATGGAACTGCTGAAAGAACCAGCTCGGGGGCATGGCAGGCTCAGGTTGCTAACGGTTCTACTGAACTATGCCGGTAAGTTACTAATGGTTCGGTAGAACCAGACCGAACCGTTAGGAACCCACCTCTGGATCAAACCCATTTAGGACTACTTTATATTGGTTACTGCTTTCTATTTCATGATCAGGGAAGAAGTGAAAGTCATCTTCCAGCATACCACCATTGGCAGAAAATGTTTGGCAACAACAGCGTGGCAGACTATGATTTTGGCTTTCACTCAAAAGGTAAATTCTATGATTAGAAAGCCAGCAACTAATGAAACAGGAAAATGACAGTACCACTGTTTGCTCCTGCTAAGGATTTCCAGATATTTGCTGCTCAAAACGTCCTTCATGTGAAGCTGATATAAGTTCCTATTGACTCAGTCACCCTTTTCTTCTGCAAAGTTGGTTTGTGAGCGCGCAGCCATCTGTTTCTACTCAGGAGATGAGCAAAAAATATGTAAGGGTTTGAAAATGAGGGATGAGATAATAAATTGTGATAGAAGTAAAACCGAGACAGACTATTGACTGAAACAGATCTGGATCTGGAGTTGAAATGTTTTGTTCAGGTTAGATTAGGGGAGAAGGGGGGGAGGTAGGGGTGGGTGGCGGTGGAGAACTTTAAAGTGACGCAATAACAAAGTTACTGCTTGCGTGCCTTTGCTTTCCCGCTTTCTGGCAGAGGCGAGTAACTAGAAAGCCAAAATCCTGCAAGGCAAGCTGTTACTGCATTTCTGGCCTAATTCTAAAGACTAAAATGTTTTAAAAGGTTGGATAAAGCCTGACAAACACCTAAAAAGCTTGGATGGTTATCACAGCCAAACCTTGGAAACTTTTGAAGTCAACAGTTTGGGATGGGGAGACAAAGATATTAATGCTGGTATCTACTTTTCCTTATTTTCTTTTCTTTAAATGTATAGCAGGAGTCTATGTTTTAATGGGCCATAGTGGGCACTTACTTGGCACTGTTTTAAGTACGGCCCCTTAAGAAGGTTAACCCTTCTCTTCCTCTCTAAAATACACTTTCAACTTTGAGGACAAACTTTTGTAACCTTTACAAAACACGATGAATTTTATTTTGCAATGAAGAAAGATGCCACAAACCTGAAAGAGGCCAGCATAGCACTAATATCTAAAGAGGACAAGATTTGACTTCAGTAAGAAACTAGAAGCTGGTATCATGGTTGAATAATGACTTCAAGATATTCACAATGGTTCTAGTTGATAGACTGAAAACAATTTGTCAAGAATTTAATTCATGATGATTTAGGTTTTCACCTAAAAGACTGTCAAAAGGACAATATTAAAAATGTGTTGGGCATTTTGGAATCTGTGGAGCAATATAATGAAGAGCAAGCCATATTAATTGTATTAGATGCAGAGAAGGCTTTTGGCAATTTGAATTGGGCTTTCTTGTTCAAAGTTTGGGAAGATATAAACTTTGGAGAGAATTATATAAAATGGGTAAGATTCAGAGATGGGATTCAGTAGGTTCTGACCAGTTCTGGAGATCTGGTAGCAGAAATTTTGAGTAGTTCAGAGAACCGGTAAATACCACCTCTGACTGGCTCCACCACATCAATTCTCTGCCTCCTGAGTCCCAGCTGATCAGGAGGAAATAGGGATTTTGCAGTAACCTTCTCCTGGAGTGGGGAGAGAATGGAGATTTTAAGTATCCTTCCCCTGCTATGCCAACTAAGCTAAGCCAAGCCAAGCCAAGCCACGCCACGGCTATGAAGCCACGCCCACAGAACCAGTAGTAAAAAAAATTGAATCCCACCACTAAGATTGATTTATACTTTACAGAAAGCACAAATAATTGTTAATGGGGATCTAACAAAACCCTGTGAGATATTAAAAGAGAGAGACAAGACAGAGATGCCCACTGTCTCCTCTCTTGTTTATTTTGGTTCTTGAAATACAGAATAGAGATAATAAGACAGATGAGAGAATAGTGTGGTAGCAGAGAAGTGGCCACATTTTTTCCACATTTCAATCTGTTGTGAGTAATAGATGCATTCTTTAAGTTAATCCATTTATGGGAGGTTGATTCAAAAATTGTTGGCTCTGGGATGCACCATTTCATACAATTGAAGGTTACTAATAGACAAGCAGGAGAGTTTATTCATATAGATCGGGGGTGTCAAACTGGATTTCTTTGAGGGCGGGTCTGCCGGGGGCCCCGAGATGGGGCTGATGGCAGATGGGACGGACGCTTCCTGCAGCGCCCCATTTCAGCTGGCAGAGATCTTCAGGAGGCCATCCAGGCTGAAAAGGGACACGGCTGAGCCCCTTTTTCACTAGCAGAGGAACCGTTTCAGAAAAATTAATTAAATTTGAAAAAGATCATGTGCTATCAATAATAGTGCCATCGATTCCTATCCACCACATAGACAGAATTTCTCCAGGATGATTGAAAAAACAATGTCAGGGAATTTGATATGTAAAAGAATCAAATTGGTAAATAAAATGGTTTTCTGAAATAATTTCTATGAACAACTGTGGTCTTTACAGTCATATGCATACTAAAACAATACAGGTAGTCCTTGCTTAATAAATGGCCTTTATAGCCACCATTATAAGTTATTGCTGGTCTGAAAAAGTAGCTTTATGATCAGTATGCACACTCACCGTTGTAGGATCTGTGTATTCCTAAACTGTTATTTTAGACTGGAATGCTGCCTTCTTAATGGAAGCAGTAAATCTAATACCGGTAGATGTATTCTGATCTGCATATTCCTGATTCTAAACTATGAAGGACTTAAAAGATGATAAATCTCCAAAACCTTTGGTCTGGTTAACAGACTCTTGTTGAGTCTTCCCATGTTTTAAAGAAGCCCAATAAATATGGTTCTATATTGCTAGATGATAAATAATTATCCTGAATATTGTTCCTGCAAAATTGACTCATCCTTGATAATGTATTGTTTACATATAAAAAATATTTATCATGTGAATCCAGGAGAAAGGGGCCTGGCTACCAGATGTGTTGACACTGCTAAATTGGTTACATATGCGCCCCTCCCCCTTATAACTCTGATTTACTTAATGGCTTTGTTTTGCTTACTTTTCTCTCTCATCTTGCTTCTATTTTCTCTTTAATCTATGGGGAAAATGCCCCTGGGATTTTGTCATGACACTCTCTAAGTGAACTTGGGTTAATGTATCTATGATAGCATAGGACACTCCAAAGGGTATTTATGCTTATATGTTTACATGAATTTGCAGCAAAAGATTTACTATATTTAGTTTCAAATAATAAAGGAGAGCAATTAGCTTCCTGTGAGTTCATCTCAGGATGAAGCAAGAATGGATGGAGTGGGTGAGGGAAACTATGGTGGGATGCCATTAAAAGATAACATTGGGTATTAGAGTTCCTTAAAATCAGCTTGCCACAACTTTTGTCCTTCAAATATGTGGGATTTAAATAATTCCAGTGGCAAAACCAGGCAAGCAAAATCTGCCTTAAACTTTTACAAAGACTACTTGAACACTTTCTTTACATTTGTTATTTACAAGACACAAAATATTCAAAGAAAATTTTATCTATGAAGTTAAAGTTAAAAATGTTAGCTTTTTAACCAAACCAATAATCGTAACTATTAAACAATCTATTTGGGATATAGAATAAATTCCACAAAGGAAGAGAACTCATATCTTTCCTGCCATAGAATATCTTCTGAATTTCCCAATCCTTGTCCTTCTTCTAAATTACCAACTGAAATTCCAGCCAAATATTGCATAACTCTGTTTTAATGTTATGTTTACTTTGTTACATAATTTATCTCCTGTCTGAATCCCCATGGGCTCCAAGTGGTTTACAAATATTAACATAGCAAAAAGCATAACATTCCCTTTTAAAAACCTTCAATAAGATATAGGTATAGATAGATGACTCTATCATCTATCATCTATCCCCAAAGACCTTCTGAAAAGCCAACTTTTACTAGCTTCTGGAAGACCATCCTCACCTCAAGGGTCAAGCTGCTCCACAGGAAGACACCTGCTATTGAAAACATCCAGCTTTGGAACTCCTTCCATCAAACTTCTTGATAGGTGGTAATACTTGGAAGGTGTTCTTTGGACATCTGGGTTGGATGCATAGAGACTATTTGACAATTGCAGTCTCTGCTATCCAGGCTGCGAGCAATGCTCAACACGTTGAATTGCCCTCAAAAACAAACAAACATCAGGAGCCAGTGTAGATGCCAATCAAGAGATGACAAGGGCAGATAATCCAAACCTAGCTGAATATTTATGATCAAAGAGAAAACTAGCAGAACATCTCCTTATTAGCTAGAATGTCTTTCAATATTTCAAGTCTGATTTCTTTGCTTATTTCCACATTTCAGTAAAAGGTGTTCGCTTGGTTATGAATTAACCTAGCTAAACAAATATTTAAAAAAGGATTTCACAGACCAGTGCTAAATAAGCAAATAGAACTGAGTTTTCAGAAGAAGCCTAGATGAGAAATATAGGGCTTTGTGTTATGACGGTTTCAAAATGTCCTTCTGAGTTTGGGCTGTTGCTCAGTGTCCTAGTACTGATAGGGTTAATAGTACTCTTGCCTGTTCAAACATCTGAGTGGCTGGTTGTGGTCACAGCCAAATTGCAGGTTGATTCTGAGTTTAAGTCATATTCAATCATTTAATGACCCAGATTGACCTAAATTAAAAACTTTAATTTAAGTAATTTTTTTTACAAAATGGCTCTTCTGGATCTTTAGTTTGCCCAGAAAAAAAAAGTAACATTAAAGCCAGAAAATATTTTTAAGTTTCTGTGAAGCAAATATCTGGTACTTACAGACTTAATTCAATAAGAAACTATTATTTAAATGTGAAGGCTGAAACACATTGCAAGAATGCTAATTTGACTTATTTCTGCTATGAAGAGCACACCAAAAATCAATTCTAATATCCGATTAAGTGTTTTCCTCTATTATTGTGCTTTCTATCTTCTAGAAAACAATCCGAAAAAGATTCATATCAAAACTTCATATCTAATTTTGCCCACAGAATTGATGGAAAAAATTGTAGATGGTAAAAGAAGATCGCATTCCATCTGGAAGCAGGCATTAAATCAGTGATACCTATTAAAAGTCCGTAATGTTTGAAAAAGTCAGTTTATTGAAGGATAATGAGAGCACATTGATGAACATTTTAAAAATTGCTAAGGCATGCCTGAGAAGTGGGTGTTTGGTCCCCTGATTTGAGATTATTTCTTTCTACAAACTTTAAGGACATGCAGGAATTGTAAATAACTCTAGATTTATACAAATAAAGATCTTTGTACTTTGAAGATCTTTTGTTACAATTTATTTATAGAAAGTATTCAAGTATTATCCCATACCCTCCAAACAGACAGATCCTCTGGGGCATTCCTTGGTTGGCCAGGATTGGAGATATAAAGCTGATCATACCTCATTCATGCCCCTGGGTGGGGTCATTAAATAAGAATGTGGAGAGTGCTAAGCCTTGTAGGACTTCACAAAGCAGGGATTACAGGCTCCAGGTCTTAAAGGATATAGTACGAAATTTCACCTGAATGTTCCACATTTCAAGTGCAAAACTGTAAAGGTTCTTCAAGATAGCCACTAGTTTTACCATTCAAAGTCTCAGAAAGCATGCCTTCCCTCATATCTTCTTTGAAATACTTGGTACTTCCAATAAGTTCCATCCATGGTCAATTGGAGAAGATTGGAGGTATTGGGTGCTTCTCTCCACATTGTTGCCTTGTTCTATTTGGTTTTGCAAAAAGGGGAGAGGGAGAAATGCCAGGGAATGCAAAGTTCTTCTTCTAGTAACGAAAACCCTTGTGAAGTGGTGGTAAGATATCTTTCTTTCTTTCTTTCTTTCTTTCTTTCTTTCTTTCTTTCTTTCTTTCTT